>CAUJRU010002381.1:0-80093 GCA_963277665.1 Viscum album | reverse complement strand
TCATTCCATAACCAAGTATCTCTATTTACCAAATAATATAAATAATATAACCATTAATGAGTGTTAAATCATTCCATAACCAAGTATCCCTATTCCCAAAAACCACACCATTTCAACTATGCAAAAACCATTTCAATAAAAAAAACCCTTTTATTGAAAACCTGTTTCCTTCCAACCATCTTCCAAATCCATAAAATCCATATTTCAAAATCAACATTTTAAAATAAAGGAACCCAATAACTTTTCAGAAACCATTCTTTCAATTTCAACAATTCCATCAAAACCCAGAAATCATCACTAAAGATGATTTATAACATGCATTGCACCACGATTTCACAATAAAAACAAAGACGTTAAATCAATTTGAACTAAGCCTTCATTTTCTTGGAAAGAGAAATCGAGAGTGAAGCCACCTACCTCAAAAATTTGTGTGAAACCAACCAACGGTCGAATAACGCTCAATAAAACCATGCCAAAAATCCAAGAATCCTCCTTCGATCTCTCATCCTATCAAAACCAAGACCAAATCATGTCATATTTGGCATCCACACCCTTAGATCTACCCATAACAAGCGCAGATCTATGAAAACATGAGAAGAGGAGAAGTAGATCAAAGTAGATCTAAGAAACCTTCAAGAACGATCACATACCTTAAGGATCCGGCTTCGATTCGTTAAGAGAACCAATTCAAATCACCTCCAGAATGGCTTGAGTAAGTCCTCCAACCATCAAGGGTGAGTAATCCCGAGTTAGGGCCGCATAGGATGTTTAAATGAGGCACTTAAAAGCTAAACGAGTTAGATCCAAAATTTTAGGATCTAACTTTTAGTGACTGCACGGTGTGTGCACGATTTTGACAAACAGTGTGCCAACCGTGCGTTAGCTTCTACCTTGGCCATCCTCCACACATGTCCTCATCACATGGTTTTCCCAAACCATGTGCACAAAGTGCACTCTCCTCTGTCCAAGAGACCATCACCTGCACGGCTTCCGCATGGTTTGGAAAACTGTGAGCAGCACGTGCATCCCCACATCTTGCCCTTTTTCTCTTTAAAAGTCTCGGATACTACCTCTCAACACCTCCAATGTACTTCATGCAGTTAAGAAGCATAAAACAAGGGTTACATACCGAAAACTGGGAGTACTATACAAGGGATTCTGATGCACACGCAATGAAAAGACACAGCCAAATGGGTCGCACCAGATTAAGCACGACATCATTGCGCCGTGCCGGAGACGCAGAGCCGTGTCCAGGGCAGGCCGTGGCAGAGGAAGCATGCCCCGTCGCGCCGGATGTGCGGAAGGAACCACGATTTTCCCGCTTCGGCAGGAGAATCGGTCGGCTTGTCGGCTGACTAGGCTGAGGAAAGCCGGGGCGCCCGGAGGGCGCCGCACTGGACAAACTGTGCCCCCTCTTCCGAGCGGGCCACATGCCCCATGAATGCCGTATAGCTTCATCCGGCTAGTTAGGGAGGGAAGCGCTGCTTGGTACCATCTGTTCAGGTATCCGGGGGGGGGTCGCGCCCCCCGCCTTAGACCGCTCGGTCCCCCTCAGGACAAGCTGCTCGGCCAGCCAGCCGAGCCGCGATCAGGCCGCACCCTTCCGTGTCGGGCCGCGCCACGCCGGAACGGGCCGTGCCGATCCGGGGCGCACCCCACCAGGCTGGGCCGTTCCCCCTCGGGCTGGGCTATGCATTTCATTGGGCAGGTCTGACACCCCTAACGGGTTGGATCCGCCAACTCTAGGTTGACCCGACCTGCCAGCACACTGGGCTTAATGGGTCGGGCCTATTTTCACTTAAACAAGAATAACATGAAGATGATGTGTCTGATCGATGCATTGTTTATGGAACTAGGACCCTCGTGATGAAGTTTTCCTTTTTAAATAATCTAGGTGTGTTTTGTATGAATTTGGAAAATGGCCGGGTTTGGAACGAACGTCATTCCAACTGAGCTTTTAGAGCGGAAACTCTTATAAGCTATGGACCAGACGTCTGATAGACATTCCGTCGACTATGTTGGATTCCACATGATGATGAAGTTACTTTAAAATACCCTACATAGGATTTGAATGTGATTTCAGCATTTCCATGTTGGATTTTACCTAAAATCTATCTAGTCCCTTGAAACAGAAACACTAATAACTCACAGACCGGGCATCTGATTGACACGCCGTCTATTGCGTAGAGACCTATATGACGAGTTAATACTTTGAGATACATCCATGTGATATTACGTGACACATGGAATTATCTACTAGTATCTTGTGGAGAGTACCCACCCAGAGATGAGAGTATGGAGTGTGAAGACCTAGTAGCTATAGTCCTGACGACTTCTTGTCCGATTCGTTTCAGAGTGACTTGACTTGCCCAGTGGGGAGTGCTATAGTGTTGGGGATGTAGGCCCATGTCGAAGGATAACTACATTGTTGGTGCGGTAGACCCGCATTACACGACATGAGGAGTACCTTTGTAGGATATTAGGGGGAGGGAAACAATGTTTGGGCGGCAGACCCATGGCGGGGAGAACTACTATATTGGGACGGCATACCCACGGTACTCGACATGAGAAGTACCTCACCAGACTAAGGTTAGTGAGTAGCACCTCGGAGCCGTGACAAGTCTAATGTGCTAGACAGAGGAGGTGTTCTCTAGCATCCATGGTTTTGACATAATGAATAAAATCCTTGTTTAGGTGATTCAATGAAATTTTTGTTTTCCTTATGAATGAGATGGGTTACTTGATAACTTACATATATGTATGGTCATATACCTATGTAAAGGTTATCTGTTGAGATCATTCATTGTGGATTATCGTTGTTGGATTTTGTGAGACCTTGAGGGTTTCAGGGTCCCTACTGAGTATTGTTATACTCACCCCTGCACGGGCTATGCCTGCACCTCATTGTGTGGGATGTAGATGACGAACAACACTGACCGAGGAAGAGTATACGAGGGCTGGATGGTACCTGGAGGTGGAAACATGGCGTGAAGGAACATGGAGAAGACCGATATACTCGGAGTGCTGAGGAGGAAATATGTACCTACCCTTCAGGTAAGAACCCGGAGGACGATCCAGGAGTTACTTCCATCTTCTAGCTGTTTGTATTTTCATTTGTAATTTCTTTCAGCTGTAGTTGTACATTTCGTCTGGGCTTTTATTTCCAGCACCATTTTATTTTCATCACACTTATTATACTTCTTTACTTAGTGTTTTCTTCTTTATGATATCTGGTTGTGTGAGTTTATGTTTTATAAAGGCAATTCCTTCCCAGTAAAATGGATTTATGCTTTTGGTGCTAGTCGCCAACCCTGGCCTATGGAAGCCAGGCTTGGGGTAGTTACGACACGGGCCCCAGGGGACGGGTCATGATAGTGATGCACTAGGGTATATTTACCATTTTTCCAAATGATGTTTCAGTTGAGTCATTAGGTCCCATAGTTTTATCAGGGACATCATATTGGAAAATATAGAGACAAGAGTAGAATCCAGAATTTTTTTAACAACCCAACCTCATGATTTGGGGAATGTTTTGGTAACTCTTTGGGAAATAAATAAATGTATTTACCCAGAATGGAAATTTCCTTAAGGTTTGTACTTTAAATCAACTCAACCATTTGGTAATGATAATATTCATCACATGGTAACATCATCCACCCCATTGAGGGATTTTTCAAATGATATTTTTATCTTAATTGAATTAATACAGGAGCATGGGTTGAGTTTCATTGTATAATTATATCTCTTTTTCCTAATATTTGTTGTTTTTTCTAAGTAATGAGACCCAATATTTACCCAGTAGAGCATAAAATAACACCTAGGGAATGATTATGAAATTCTTTAGATAAATATTTACATATATATTCTAATATTAGAATATTTTAAAACTTGGGTAGCATTTATAGCACAACTAGGTGTATTTATGGATATCTCTACATTAAGTTTTTGAGTTTGTGATCCAATAGATCTAGAAAACTGGAATGATATATAGGAATAAATAGAACCAAATCCCAGTAAAACTCATTCCATTAATGAGTGAATTGGTAGTTTACAACATACATATACATTTTTTTCTCCACCTTAGAAGTGGCGATTGAATTAAATTTATCCTACTCTTTAGGATTTTTTTTCTGAATCTAGCTAACCTAAAATGAATTTGGTTTACTATAGTGGATTTAATTTATGATTTTCTCCCAAAAATTGAAGTATTGAACCATGGGTTATGCTTTTCCTTTCCTCTATCACATAGGATGGGTTTTTCACGTCTCTCCAATATTCATGCGAATAGTATCCTTCTCTCTCACACTTGTAACATTTATCGGTCCCTTTGAGATAATTCCCTTGACGAATCATCACAATTTTTTTATATTGGGGATATATATAATTATTCACACCTATTTCATTATATACTCTTAATTAAAACTCCATATTTCATTATTTTTCTCCATATCCATGTATCAATTATCCAAAACATATCTCTAATATTAGAGAACATCTAAAATCCTCCTAATATTCTATAATTTAGGGATAGATAAAAAATTTAGAGGTGTGGTATTAAAATATTTAATAAAATATTGATTTAGTAGTAATTGTTCCTAACAAAAAATGTGGTGTATTGTGAAATTATTGTAAATGTTTTAATGTAAGATGATATAAATTATCAATACATTGTTTTATCTCTAGGTACACTACCTCATTCATTTAAATAATATTTCCTAATAAATACATATTATGATATAATATTTAAATCCAACCCACTAAATTTCAACCATTTCATCCTTTAACTCAATGTTATTTATTAGTTCCCATAATAGATCTTGTTCTCTATTTAATCACATGTTGGATAGAGTAAACATATCCTTCTTATAAAAATGGAGAACATAAAAATCATCTATATTGAGTGAAACAACTATTACTCAATAATTGGATTGTCAGATAAATATAATATTGGTGGTTGTTTACACATTAAGGATTTGATAGACAGTGACCCCTTCTTTGTTGAAGGTTGATGTTTAACATTGTTCATGTTATTGTTAATCACATAAGATATATTTGTATGAATTATTTTTATGTTTCTCAATACCTAATCCATTGAATTAGGATTTTCATTGGGTGTAAACATTTCATTATCTCCCACATGGGTTTTAGGTCAGGTTTCCCATGGTTCCCACTATTATCTAAAATAAAATATTTTGAACAACAAAAAATTTAGAAAAAACATATAATTAATATATTCATAAGAATGAAGTAATTATAATAACCCCACTTATGGGATCCCATTTATTTTCCTTTTATATAAATTATACTTCCTGGATGATGTTAATTAATAAATTAAAATATTTTAAATCGAAAAATTGTATTAGAATTAAATCATCCCCAATGGTATGTATTTGAATTTGTGATTAACTGAAGCATATCCACTAGGATTGTAAAATATGGAGTGCATAAATTTCCACCGTTATTTCCTGGTATATGATCGAGTCAAGTATAATATTTTTTTTCGGTTTGTTTCAGCGAGGTAGAATTGTTTTAGAGCCACATTCACTCAAACTGTCAATACATGAATTTAATTGGTTATAATCTAGAAACTCTATTAAATTACCAAATATTGGCATTTTTATCCATACATAGACATATACATAGTATTTTTCATTAATTATTTGTAATGTTAATTCCCAAATAAACAAAACAATGGTCTGATTCCAACTATAGTGATTTAGCCTTTTCATCATATAAATGATACAAAATTTTAACATAAATCCCATAATTATGATACATTAATGGCTCAAATAGTTTTGTATTTCATTTGAATTAGGATAAATCATCACATTTACATAATTATGATGACAAATTATTTAATTCCATATTCTTAATCATTTATTAGATCTCAGATTCTCCATAGTAAAAGTAATCACCTGAGGATATATAGCAAACGAAGGGCTTAACTAAAAACCTTGTATGAGAAGGTAAAAATGGGGTGAATAAAGGAAATGAATAAAAAGTACAAGGGTGATGATAATAAATTTATAATAATAATATTATAATCATTATAATGAGGGAAACATTTGAAATTCCATCAATGTGGCTTACGAATAAAAAGAAACATAATGTCCTAGTGGTCAATTACTACAAATAGTTATTAACAAATATAGAATTATAAATCATAACATCATCATTGAGAATAATTATAAGATCATATTCATTCATATTGAATTTAATATCATGATATTAATCACATTACCCAATATACATGGGGGGTTTATAATTATGGGCCCAATTGTTGTATTGTAATTACTGGTAATCATGAATGTCACATATAGATTATAACAACCATAGATATGAAAAAATCCGAAACAATAGAATTGTATTTATTATAATTTCATAAATTGTATATTTATTAATAATAATTTGGTTCGAAAATTAATAATGGGTGTCATACATGTACTTAAAACACGATTATTCTTGAGTGGTCAAGAAGCATCTCAAGAGGAGTAAAATATGATGGTTTAAAAATTAAATTCACATTGAAAATAGGATTTTATTAAAACTAATTGACATTTTAAGAACATGTATGTTCCAAAAAAAGGTAAATTAAATTTGAAGGGTATAATATTACCAATAATAGTGTTAAATAGGCTATTATCTAATGGACGGAATTGGTTTCATGAATCCCCTTCTGTTAAATTCATTTTATTTGGTGAATTTTCTATATCCTAAATTATAATCATAAATATTTTAAAATATTGTTAACGAAGTTTATTATGTTTATTTGTTATAATATTTATCTATTATTATTATTGGGTTCTATTTTGAAAGAAAATTTATAAAATGATATGTTTTTGATATCATGATTCCATTAAAATTTTCCTTTTGTTTTAATTTTAAAATTTTAATTCAAATTTATTAATAAATTAGTATATTTAACTTCAAAATCATATAATAAATATAATTACAAATTTATATATAATAAATACATCATGTTATCCATACATGATGGTGGATACTGTATTTTACATGGAAATTTTGTCATATGTAGTTAATCGTCCATTGATGGGATACTGTTGAAAGAGTGGCAAAAATATTGAAATTTATACATATATTAAATATGATACAAATAGTAGGTTAAAATCATAAATATCATGTTAAAATAGTTCCTAATAAATTATATTTGATGTTTTTTCGAAAGGGTTGGAGACATAAAAATAGAAGAATAAAAAAGAATAGTAAATCGAAACTTAATTAATCTTCCATGTAACATCTCTTGCACGAGACCAAAACAATATTATTGTTTTGAGTTAGATTACTATAGAACGTACATAATGTTTTTATGGTTACATATAGAAGATATTTTAGATATTTTTTAGATTTTTAAGGTGGGTGATGAGTGGTTTTCAAATGAGAGGGGGTTTGGTTAGTTGTAATTTTGGAGAGTGGTGTTTTCAGAATTAAATAATAGTAAAATAATAATTCAAAGATAAAATTTATAATATTGAATTTTTTAAAATTAATGTCATAAAATATAATATAATTATTTTAGGACATTATTCTCTTTATTATTTGAATTCAGTAGTATATTAAAATGAAACATTTTAAAAAGAAATATTACAATTTTAAGTGATCACTTTTGAATATATGTTTTGGAAAGCAAGATTTTTTTTGGAAATTAATCATACTGTATTTTAATGTATTTTTATGAAACTAAATATATTATGGGGTAACCTTATGTTTTATAATTTATTAGTTCTTTATTACATCATGAATTATGTAATATAATATTCAATAGTTTTGTGAAAATAGAATTTTTTCTATTTATATAAAAATTAATATGGTTCATGAAATAATAATAAAACCCTTTGGAAATTTTCAACATGAAAATATCAGATAATATATTCAAATTATTAGGATAAATTTATATATTAACTAATTTTAAATGTTTTTAATAAAAAAATTTTTTTAATAAATATTGTAAAATATAGTTTATTAAAAATGAGCTTATATTTCCATTGAGTTTTAAAAAAAAGAGTTTTAATTTGTTTTGTAAATTTAACATTTATATTTAAATAATTAGATAATGATAAATATTTTTAATATCAATATTTTTTATTTTTATGTGAAACTAAAATTTTAATTGTAACATCCCAGGTAAATAAAGAATATGTTCTTTTCATATTTATTAATATTTGTGATTTAAATAATAATATTAATTCAAAAAGGATGATATTTTCGATATTGTGCCTGAAACGAATCAACAGGTTTCATTGAAATCATTCATTGCACACAACATTTACATATACTAAAAAATAACAATATAATATAATTTTAAAAGGCAGTTAATGCCTGGACATATTATTTGGTGGGAATGAACAGAACTAACTAAATTATGATTATACATGTTTGTTAAAAGTTTTTACATTTATCCAATAAATCATAGAGGTTTAAATGTGAATGAATCTAAATTTAAACATAAATTCTATAATATTCTTGAAAAGGTAGATTTACCACCTTTTGGTGGAAAACACTATTTAAATCTTGTTTCGGTCAAATTTATATGTTCCATTTGAAAAAATAAAATTATTATTTATATTCAGGAATTAAAAATTTACATTGGATGAAATTTTGGCATTTTTCTGATACGATTCATTTTTTAATGATTAGTGAAAATAGTGTATTTTAATTCAATAATGGCATCGAATACAATATATGTATATGGATAGATTATATTTTTATTTGGTTTTAAAGTGTATTAGGATTATATTTTTAACATTTAATACAATTTTTGTCATTGAATGTAATTTCAATTCGAAATTGGACAAAAACAAGCGTCAATATTTTAATATTCATTATTTCTTAAAAATACATTGTTTTTTGTTTTGAAAAAGGGAATAATTTTAAAATTAATTAATCCATATTATATTTTATTATTTTTTAAAATATACATCATTTTTAAATTATAAATATTAAATATATCTTAGGATGAATTTTTGGTATTTTGCAAGAAATCATCAATTTTTACGAATTGTCCAAAGACTGTGTAGAGACCTAGAGCTTGATGTACATGAACATTACATTACTTTTGCGGAATACATAATACATAAAAATAATAGACACACAAGGACCATAATAGTTCAGTGTCTTTGGATACTTGGAACGTAATATTCTAATCACGGTGAAAGATCTTCAACATCTCCCATAAAGATCTTCCCCCTTTTTTCTTACCTAAAACCTTTCTTTCTATCCTGGGGAAAAGAAAACATAAAAAGGGTCATCTCAAATGCTCATTAAGGGAAAGCATGGATAAAACAAAACATAACATATACATTTGAACTTAAAAACATGAACACAATGTTTAAACATCAAAATCTTGAGCAATGACATAAAACATGGAAGTACGTATGTTATAGATCATAAAGAAACATTAAGAATGATAAAATAGCATGGGAATAAAACATGTAATTTCAGCATCCATTAATCACATGTAATGATTTCCATAGTAGCCAAGTTATCGCTGCCAAGACCATCTTAGTGGACAAAGTCCATTTCTGAATCGAGTTCACTCCTCGTTCCAGTCCTGTAATACTAAACCTGATTAACATATTGTTCCAGCCATGTCTATATCATGAGATATAAATCTTTACCCTATGAATTGTAGGGAGATATAGGTCCCACCCATCTCATATTGAAATCATTCTTACCTGTGCCTCAAAATAAACATACATCATTCATAAAAAACCCAATAAATAAAATGGATTTCATAAACATCATCCCATCATCACATAATCCATTTAAAAGAAATGGATATCATTTCATAATAAGAAAAGTGAAACCTTGTAAATCATAGAGACATTAAACTTGAAACATACACATATGAAATAATGTCATCTTATGGGAAAAATGATTTTGATAAAACACTTGAAATGAATTTTTGAGAAAAGTATCCTTTTTTCTTCAAAATCATTTTCTTTTCACAAAATTTCATTCAATTATAAAAGAAAAGGATTTTGTTGAAAATAGTCCTGAAATCTTTTGGAGTAAGCTACATGAAAATAAGGCGTTATAAAATCGTAAAATTCCTTTCATGCCGTATAAGTTAAAAAACATTCTTCTTGTACTTTTTTCAGAAAAGTCAAAAAGTACCTTGTAGGGTAAATAAAAGAAAGATTCCTTCAATATCATGAGGTAAAAGTCAAATGGGTAAAAAAACATTAAACATACATGAATACACTATTATAAAACATGGAAATGGATGATATCAATTACCCTAGTAAATACTTACGAATAAGCAATCTCGGATAAATAAAATGAGATTTTGGAAAATTATCCCTTAACTTAGGTCCGATATGATTCGTACATATCTGAACCTCCTATATAATGAATTAAATAATGTCATTGAATTTTTACAGAATCATATTCATTGTTAGGAAATCATATATGTTTTCACTTATGACTTTATATTACCCGTTCTTTTGTTAATTCCATGTTAAAGAGTGTTTTGGGTAAAATCGTTTCATTTGTCGTCCATGTTTTGACTTGTAATTATTCATATGTTTACTTAGATCATGATTACATAATTACAGAATATAAAACATGATTTATATATATTATATATTTAGAATATACATATATATAATAGATCGATAAATGGAAGGAAATACACCGTTCATGTAGACGGTTGGTCATACGTACGCATGAACTCTATTTTCGTTTCCTTATTGAGTTGAATGGAATTAAGTTGATGACATAAATATATATATATATGTGCATAAATCCAGTAGCTTTTTAATTTCATTTATTTCATTATTATTGTTTATATATACTTTATAATCATTCTTTAATGGTTAACGTGTATAATGAATCTCATCGCGTCGTGGAGACGGTATTCCGTACGTACACACGCGCGGTGATTTTGTTTTCCGTAGGATGGATAGAAGGGGAAATGGGTTTGTTTAATATTTATAATAACATATCATTATATTAGTGATACTGATGTTATTAATTTATAATGAAACAACAAAAGAATAAAAAGTTTATGAAGAATGAAGCTTGAAAGAATCGGTAGAAGAAATTACCTCTTCTTCAATACGCCTCTTTGAAACCTCCTCTTAGGGAACAAAGATTGGTCTTTGATGTAGAACAGGACCTATAGGATCTTTCTAGGGAAGTGGAGAATAGAATTTTTCAGGTGTTGGCCGAGCATGAAGGCTCAAAGTGGTTTGAGGAAGAGAGGGAGGAGGTTCCCTTTTATAAGGGAGGAGAGGGGCACCATTGGAAATCTTTAAAATATTAATTTATAATAAATATAACCCCACCTAAAAACCTCCAAAAATGACTCATATTCGAATAATATATGATATAGGGTTGTAATATCATCAACCAATAATATTTAGACATGTTAGGAATTTATATTAGACATTATCAACTTGATTTATCCTTATTTAATCAAATTAATTTTATTTTTGGTAATAACATTCTATATTTTAAATTATAACAAATATTTAATTATTTTTTGTGAATTGTACATAATTAGATACTTTATCACATTTTCTACCATATAAATTTAAATTTATAATTTGTAAATATTTTTGTGATTTTTTATAATATCTTATTATTATAAAATAACAATAGTGTCAATTTTGAGACTATTCATTTATTTGAATTTAAATAAAATATATACAGAAGATATGTTCGAAATAAAACCATTAATAGATTCATAAAAGGTCAGATGTTTCTATAAAACTAGTGTAGAACATTAAATAGTTCATATAAAATTTATTTTATTATTTTTAAAACCATTTATTTGGTTTACCTCTTAATAAAATAATTACTACATCATTTTTCTATAATTATTTAATATGCTTGTCTCTTGCATAAAAATTAAAAATAAAATACTATGATGAATATAAATCTATTATCTTTTACAATAATACTTTTACTCGAATTTATAATCATAAAATCACAATATTTAAATTGTTCTATTTATTATATTATGAAGGTGACAACTTTGGAATCATTTAAACTAAAATAATATAAGTGTCATAATCACTTTAATAAGACTCCAAACGGTTATATATTAGGTCATTGGATGATAAAGTTGTATATATATACTACCAATAAGTTTTGGTCAGGTTTGTGGGACTTGTAATGGGTATTATTATTTCAATAAAAACTATATTCTTGATTTTTCACTTAATAAATAATTTCTACATCATTAATGTATCACCATTAATGAAAATTATTGAATCCCTAAAAATTCTAAATAAATAAACATGATGTAGATAATTTTTTTAGATTTCTGTTGACTATTCATGTTCGAAGTTTTATGATGTTTATCACTAAATTAAAATTATTATACTTATATTATTTAAGAGAGTGACATGTTGTCACTTTCTTTGGTTTTAACAATAATTAAATTATTTTCATGTTCAAAAGTCCATAAAATGAATCTAATCCGACCATTAGGTGATATGGGTCTACTTTTAGCCATCCAATAGAATTTTGTCATGTGTTAGGGTAATTTTATAATATTATATTAAACCTTAATTACCTTATTTACTTTTAACTATGGTAAATAAAATTTACCGTAGTTACTATTCATAATTCCCAAAAATAAAAAGTAGCCTATTAAAATAATGTGGACCCACAAAATCCAAATATGGAATCCATTTTTTTCCAATTCAATACACAGAATTTGAAGAAATTAAATTAAAATTAATCTCGTTGTCGATTGAAAATGGGTTTTTGTTTAAAACATTGTAAAAGATTGAATTCATTTAACCTATGAATTCAATGTAAAATCAATGGTAATTATATACATTATATTAAATGGTAAAAATATATTATATTTATACTTTAAAACCATTAAATATGATAATTTATCCACATAAGTTATTACGATTAAAAAGGTTGTTTTTAATTAAAATATAGCGTGTTTTTACTATTCATTAAAATATGAAAGTTATCAGAATAATATGAAAATTTTATCCAAGGTTAAATTTTATATCATAATTCCAAATAATAATTTTATTTTGTAATATTGAACTTATAAACATGTCAAAAACTAGATTTAAAGTGGGTGCTCCATCAAAAGGTGGCAAAACTGCATTTTTTGAAAAATACTTATTTTACCCGGAAAATTTATTTTGTTTTTATACCATGTTATATAAAATGTGCCAGATGAATAATAATTTTATAAAATTCGAATTTTAGTTATTACTATTCATAACATCTAGTTCATAATAATATTATAATAATATATCGTTGTTTAGTAAAACCCGGTATTGCGTACAACACACGCTATCGAGGAAGGTCGTGATTGCATGTAATGCAATCCAAGTCAGGTTTGCGTGTTGTGCAAGAATCCTTCGTTGTTTCGTATAAAAGAATCCAACAATATTTCATTTATACATTAAATATATATATATATATATATACTCAATGTTTTGTAGAATAACTATTATCAAAATTGTGTGTAACACGATCCAAGAATAGTGTTGCGTATACTCCAAGCTAATATGGTGTTGCGTATAACGCAAGATAATCTTGGTGTATCGTACAACAAAATATATGAAAGAAATTTAAAAGAATATATCTTATAAAATCTCGGGTTATTACATTCTACCCCCCTTAAAATGAATTTCGCCCTCGAAATTCGTCAGGGTTATAAATTGTTTTCTACTTGGAAGTTTCTTTAATTGAAACCCAAATCGTACAAAGGAATACAAAAACATAACTTTTTAAACTAAAGTATGAAGCATAATAGTTACCTAAATAAACTAATCAATGGGTTTCCACATAGGATAACATAGGTGAAAATATGGATATGGAAGAGAAATCTAACCATCATGTTCTGATAGAGAGTGGTAGAGAACATGGCTGTGAAAAAGCCAACAATCACAAAGCCATAAATTTGTGATGATCTTGGGTACCATCTGATTCATCGGATATAATGGCACTAGGAAAAAATTTTGGTTTTCAATATCATTTCCCTAAAGTTGAAGAATTTGAATTAGAATAAATACTTACTTTATTTTGGTACAATATCACTGTTGTTCATGCCATGAACAATTTCCACTTCATCTCTTAAAGAAATTAAGTTGAATTTTTTACTCGTGAAGTGTTATCAGATCATGTGAAAGAATGACGGGTCATTCCATCTTCCACAATCAAAAGGTTAGCAAAAGTTATTAAATATACATAAGTCAATCTATAGTGAGATTAATCATATATGGTTCGTAAAATGGACTTATAATTAAAATATCATACTGCTTAATATAATGAAACTAGATTCTACTAACCCGGGACTTCTTTTAGGCTAGTGGTATGAGATAAAGGCCAGTCGCACTTCGGTTGTGGGTTCGATTCCCATAGCCTTGTCCGACGTGATGGGCTGTCGCCCGTCCTGCAGGTTGTCCTTTTTCTAAAACTACATTACTATAACATCCCATTAATAATATCGAAAAAATTTCTATATTTAAACAATACTATCTTATGTCCAACATAATCCAATCCAATTTTTATCAACAATACTTCGGTCCAAGCTCATAGTATAAAGAAAACAATTACTTGAAATTTCATCAACCAACTATCATTTATCCCCCATTATCTTGTTGGTCACATTCCAATCACGTGAATACCTTAATTAGGTATTCTCTTGAAAAATGAATACCCATTAAACCTTTGTGAAAACATGAATGCTGTCAAAAGTTAACTCTTTACACATACCAAAATCCAAAAATTCTATATACTCAAACCATGATATAACCTTCTCCTTATATCAGTCATGAGATCATGAATACTATCAAACATTTAATTTTCACTTTATCCCTTCATTATGTGCATATCATCTACTTTCCAAAAATACTGGTTCCATTCATGACACACATTCAAAACTTAAGGAATGGAAAAGGTGTAACAATCCGTATATGTCTCTTTATTCCATATTACCATGAGATTACTTATACAACATTATACTTGATAAACATGTAATAATTCCACTACCTTCTTAAACCATTGACTGAGCTTCAACAATTCTTTCATCTCACATATCATATGTAGTCTCTTTATCATCATAAACATAAATACTACCCATATGACCATACTAATTCTCTTCATGAGACTTTTCCTTAGGGCATTGTTTTGCAGAATTCTCGTACATTCCACAATTAAAACATTTAACCATTGTTGATGAAGTAGAAATACCATTATCTTTATCCCTGGTGTTAACTGAACCTTTTCCTTTGCACTTACTTGATTTGTGTCCTTCATTTCCACACCCAAATCATCTTCCAGTTCCTTTGAAACATTCTCCTTGATGCCTCTTCCCACATGATTTACATAGGGGAAATTGAACTTTTTTCCTCTATGATCATCATGAAACTCCATCTTTCTCTTATTAGCTGAGTCAGGAAACTTACCAAATTTGAGTTTATTGATCATATTATGAGATTGCAGATTCAACATAAAAATGTTGTTTGGACTTCCAAATCCTATTTCATTTGATTTCTCATAAAGAATATCATTACATTGTCCATCATATGCTGCATTATCGTGAATTATCTTGTTTCCAGCCATTTTATAAAACCCAAAAAGAATAACGTGAGAGGAAAAATCATAATAAAGGGGGAGGAACTTCAATATATAACAACTTAGGTTTAATTCTAATATCATTACAATGACTATAACCTAAACTTATACTTAACCTTAGGGAAATCCCTATACATACCTTAGAAATATCTCTAGGGATCTCACTAAAGTTCTCGCATCCTAGTTTCCAAAGGCGGACTAAACATTTCATCTGATACCAACTATAGAGACCCGGAGCTTGACGTACATGAACATTACATTACATTTTCGGAATACTTAATACATAAAAAAAACAGACACACAAGGACCGTAATAGTTTATTGTCTTTGGAAACATGGAACACAATCTTCTAATCGTGGTGAAAGATCTTCAACATCTCCCAAAAATATCTTCCCCCTTTTTTCCCTTACCTAATACCTTTCTTTGTATCCTGGGGAAAATAAAACATAAAAAGGTTGAGCTCAAATGCTTAGTAAGGGTAATAATGGATAAAATAAAACATACCATATACATTTGAAGTTAAAAACATGAACATAATGTTTAAACATCAAAAGCTTGAGCGATGACATAAAACATGGAAGTACGTATTTAATAGATCATAAAGAAACATTAAGAATGATAAAATAGAATGGAAATAAAACATGAAATTTTGGAATACATTAAGCACATGTAATTATTTACCTAGTAGCCAAGGCATCGCTGCCCAGACCATCTTAGTGGACAAAGTCCCTTTCTGAATTGAGTTCACTCCTCGTTCAAGTCCTGTAATACTGAACCGGATTCACATACCGTTCCATCCATGTCTATCTCATTAGATATAAATCTTTACCCAATGAATTGGAAGGATATATAGGTCCCGCCCATCTCATATTGATATCATTCTTACTTGTGCCACAAAATAAACATATATAATTCATAAAAAAACCCAATAAATAAAATGGGTTTCATAAATATCATCCCATTATCACATAATACATATAAAAGAAATGGATAACATTTCATAATAAGAAAAGTGAAACCATGTAAATCATATAGACATTAAACTTGAAACATACACATATGAAATAATGTCATCATATGGGAAAAATGGTTTTGATAAAACACTTGAATTGAATTCTTGAGGAAAATATACATTCTTCTTCAAAATCATTTTCTTCTCAGAAAATGTCATGCAATCTTAAAAGAAAAATATTTTTTTGAAAATATTCCCGAAATCTTTTGGAGGAAGCTTTATGAAAATAAGGCTTTTTAAAACCATAAAAATCCTTTCATGCCGTATACGTTAAAAAAACATTCTTCTCGTACTTTTTCAGAAAAGTCAAAAAGTACATTGTAGGGTAAATAAAAGAAAGATTCCTTCCATACCATGGGGTAAAAGTAAAATGGGTAAACAAACTTTAAACATACATGAATACACTTTTATAAAACATGGACATGTATGACAGCAATAATCCCAGTAAATACTTACGAATAATCAATCTCGGATAAAAAAATGAGATTTTGCAATATTATCCCTTACCTTAGGTCCAATATGATTCGTATGTATCCGAAACTCCAGTATAATGATTTAAATAATTTCATTTAATTATTAAAGAATCATATTCATTGTTATGATATCATATATGTTTCACTTATTACTTTATATTACCCGTTCTTTTGTTAATTCCATGTTAAAGAGTGTTTTGGGTAAAATCGTTTCATTTGTCGTCCGTGTTTTGACTTGTAATTATTCATATGTTTACTTAGATCATGATTACTTAATTGCAGAATATAAAACGTGATTTATGTATAATATATATTCATAATATACATATATATAATATATCAATAAATGGAAAGAAATACACCGTTCATGGAGACGGTAGGCTGTACGTACGCATGTATGCTATTTTCATTTCCTTATTGAGTTGAATGGAATTAAGTTGATGAAATAAATATATATATATATATACAAAAATCCAGTAGCTTTATAATTTCATATATTTCATTATTATTTCTTATATATACTTTATAATCATTCTTAAATGGTTAACATGGAGAATGAATCTCATCGCGTCGTGGAGACGGTAATCCGTACGTACGCACGCGCGGTGATTTTGTTTTCCGTACGATGGATAGAAGGTGAAATGGGGTTGTTTCATATTTATAATAACATATCAGTATATTAGTGATACTGATGTTATTACTTTATAATGAAACAACAAAAGAAGAAGAAGTTGATGAAGAAAGACGCTTGAAAGAATCGGTAGAAGAAATTAACTCTTCTTCGATACGCCTCTTTGAAACCTCCTCTTAGGGCATAAAGACTAGTCTTTGAAGTAGACCAGGACATCTAGGATGTTTCTAGGGAAGTTTAGAAGTGAATTTTTTTGGTTTTGGCCGAGCTTGAAGGCTCAAAGTGGTGTGAGGAAGAGAGGGAGGAGATGCCCTTTTATAAGGGAGGAGAGGGGCATCGTTGGAAATCTTAAAAATAATAATTTATAATAAATATAACCCCACCTAAAAACCTCCAAAATTGAATCATATTGAAATATTAGACGCGATAGGGTTGTAATCTCATCAACCAATAAAATTTAGACATGTTAGGAATTTATTTTAGACATTATCAACTTGATTTATCCTTATTTAATCAATTTTATTTTATTTTTGGTAATAAAATTATATATTTTCAATTATAACAAATAATTTCTTATTTGTTGTTAATTGTACATAATTGGATACATTATAAAATTTTATACCATATAAATTTAAATTTATAATTTGTAAATATTTTTGTGATTTTTTATAATATGTTATTTTTATAAAATAACAATAGTGTCAATTTTGAGACTATTCATTTATTTGAATTTAAATAAAATATATACAGAAGATATGTTTGAACTAAAAGAATTAATAGATTCATAAAAGTTAATTTGTCTCTAGAAAACTAGTGGAGAACATTAAATAGTTCATATAAAATATTTTTTATTATTTTTAAAACCATTTATTTGGTTTATTTCTTAATAAAATAATTACTACATCATTTTTGTATAATTATTTAATATACTTATTTGTTGCATAAAAATTAAAAATAAAATACTATGATGAATATAAATCTATTATCTTTCACAATAATACTTTTAATCGAATTTATCATCTTAAAATCACAATATTTAAATTGTTATATTTATTAAATTATGAAGGTGACAACTTCAGCATCATTTGAAATAAAATAATATAAGTGTCATAATCACTTTTATAAGACTCTTAATGGTTATATATTAGGTTATTGGATGATTAAGTTGGATATATACACTAAAAATAAGTTTTTTTCAGGTTTGTTTCACTTGTAATGGGTATTATTATTTCAATAAATATTTTTTTACTGATTTTTCACTTAATAAATAATTTATGTATCATTAATGTATCAACATTAATGATAATTATTTAATCCCTAAAAATTATAAATAAATTATAATGATATAGATATTTTTATTATCTTTCTGGAGACTATTCATGTTCGAATATTTATGATTTTTATCACTAAATTAAAATTATTATACTTATACGATTTAATAGAGTGACATGTTGTCACTTTCTTTGGTTTCAATAATAATTAAATTATTTTCATGGTCAAAAGTCCATAAAATGAATCTAATCCGACCCTTAGGTGATATGGGTCAACTTTTGGCCATCCAATATAATTTTTTCATGTGTTAGGGTAATTTTATAATATTATATTTACCCTTAATTACACGATTTACTTTTAACTATGGTAAATAAAATTTACCATAGTTACTATTCATAATTCCCAATAATAAAAAGTATCCTATTAACATAATTTGGACCCACTTAATCCAAATATGGAATCAATTTGTTTCCAATTTAATACACATAAGTTGCATAAATTAAATTAAAATTAATCCCGTTGTCGAATGAAAACGGGTTTTTGTTTAAAACATTGCAATAGATTGAATTGATTTAACCAATGAATTCAATGTAAAATCAATGTTAATTACATAAATTATATTAAATGGTAAATATATATTCTATTTATACTTTAAAACCATTAAATATTATAATTTAACCACATAAGATATTACGAAGAAAAAGTTGTTTTTAATTAAAATATAGCGTGTTTTGACTATTCATTAAAATATGAAAGTTATCAGAATAATATAAAAAATTTATCCAAGGTAAAATTTTATATCCTGATTCCATAGAATAATTTTATTTTTTAAAATTGAACTTATAAACATGTCAAAAACTAGATTTAATGTGGGTGCGCCATCAAAAGGCGGCAAAACTGCATTTTTTTTAAAATACTTATTTTACCCGAAAAATTTATTTTTTTCTTATACCAGGTTCTTAAAAAATTTTAAGATGAATAATAATTTTAAAAAATTCAAAATTTAGGTAATACTATTCATAACGGCTAGTTCATAATAATATTATAATAATATTTCATTATTTAGTAAAACCCGGTATTTCATACAACACACGCTATCGAGGAAGGTCACAATTACGTGTAATGTAATCCAATTCAGGGTTACGTGTTGTGCAAGAATCATTCGTTGTTTCATATAACAGAATCCAACCATATTTCATTTTATATAGTGAATATATATAAATATACTCAATGTTGCGTAGAATAACTATTATCAAAATTATGTGTAACACGATCAAGAATAGTGTTGCGTATACAGCAAGCTAATACGATGTTGCGTATAGTGCAAGATAATCTGGGTGTATCGTACAAAAAAAGATATGAAAAAAATTAAAAAAATTATATCTTATAAAATCTCGTGTTATTACAGAATAAGTAGTTGTTAAAAAATAGACTTCTTCATCTAAAATTTTTTTTATCGCTTCTAGGAATTGAATTTATAAAATACAACATATATGGTTTTCATTTTTAAGTAAAATTTTGTTTAATAAGATGATTAAAATTTCTAGTTAATAGTAACTGTTGTCTTTTATTTATTGTGTATAATGGTAAATAGGGTAATTCAAGGTAAAAATAATATTATAATAATATTGATTTACTCTAACATGTGTCTTAATCTTATTGGTTGATACACTTACGACCATGGGAATCCTTGGGTCGATTTGGGGACGCCATGGTGCCACATAAGAGTGATAATGACACTTTATATTATTGAATTTAATGTAAATAAAAAAATTACAGAGACACATATGTTATAGTAAATAAATATTTACATGGTGTTATATATGTTATCTTCATGACTATAAATATTAATTAGAAAGATAAAAAAATTTCATACATCAGAGTATTTTGTTTTATAAATTTAAGATATCATATAAATTAAATTATTTATGACATAATAATGATGGAGTGTTTACATCATTAATGAATTATTTAACTAAATTAGATTATAACGACTAAAAAAATATCAATAAAATATCCAATTCTTATTGGATGATTTTATTTTGAATGTGACTGATATTATCTTCTACTTTAATGTGTTCGGTAATTTTTGAAACTGAAATTCATTTTATAAGAAAATAATATTTTCAAACATTCCTAAAGAGCCCCTCCTCCTCGTTATAAAAATTAATCACATATAAATCATTACTAACACCTCTTAAGACCCTTGGCTCATCCAAAATTTACCCAATTAATCCCTCTATATCCCTCTATTCTAGCAAGATGCCTTACCATAGGCAGAATGAATTTTAAGAAATCATTTTTGTTCAGACCAAAGAGAGTTACCCGATTTAATGGTAACGACTTCTCTTATCATCATTTGTTTAATTTTATTTATCCACCCTAGTAAAATATTTTTATTATTTTATTTTAGTGAAAATATATTATCCAAAATATTCTTGTTTTTTTATAAGATGTATTACAATTTCAATAAAACATACCTCCATCTAATGGGTAATAAACATATTGTTTCTATAGACAGAGAACGACCGCCTCATGAAAAGATGATTCTTAAATTATCTCCAAACATATCTCATGGTGGCCAATATGATGTCACTGTATTTATATGTGATATATATTATATATAAATTTCCTCTATTCTTTGGTATGTTTAATTTATAGAAAACCTTTATTGTTTCTATAATGGGTAAATACGATAATTTTATATGAGGAAGTGTGGACTCCCGCCCCTCAAAGTGATATGACCCTTTCATACAATACATGAGACGTATTAATTATATAATAAATAAGTCAGATTCCTCTATAAGACATAATTTTTCTAAAAGAAAAAGTAATCGTTTATTTGGTATTATGGTGTTTTGGTTTCAAAAGTGGTTATTGAGATTGATTGATAATTTATATATCAAGAAATGATTTCGTATGATTGAAAATGAAATGTTATTAGTGAAATGTTTATATTTTCAATATTCTATGTGTTATTATTTTATAATAGTAGTTGGAAATTTGAAAAGTGGTTATCTATTAAACCAAATTATGGGTGGTGTCGTGATAAACCAGGACGGGTGGATACATTATAACCTCAAATTACATGGTTATGGAAGTCTTCTGTATGGATATTCCATTTAGTCATAATTGTTGAAGTTGACCGTATAGTTATTTCTTTTAAGTATATTTATTTACCAATTTTATTTAATATGTTATGTGTTTTTTATGGGTTTTATGGTAATATTTTGGTTACAAAATCATAAGAAATTATCTTATATTCAATAAAGAGTATTTTCTAATTCATAAAAGAAAAACGTATTACTTCTGATAAGGTATTCATGGTTTACTTATTGTTTTGAAAAAATAATAGTTTTACTTCATTTTATATCCCTTAAGAATATTTTTATTCTCATACCATGTTTTTGAAATTTTTTTCACGAGATAAAAGTTGAATAGGGTCAAGGATGGGATCATGGAAAATTCTTGATGTCTAAAACATGAAAAAAGACATGAATATTTTATTAATGACTCTTTCTTATGAAAAAATGGATACTGAGTAGAAGTGTATAAAAGTAATATTCAAGTTTTTATGCTTATGTTGTGAGCTAATTCTCTAAATCTCTAAACCTTAAAAGAACAAAAATGTCAAGTATTAACGTAATTCATGATTGTGTAATGTTTTATTGTGGGGTCCTTATAGTTGGTATTAGAGTTTGCTTTACAAAACATTATGAGTTATAATATTTTTAAATTAATGTTTATAATATAAATTATGGTGAGATTGAAAATATATAGAATTTAAAAATATCCACGTTGCTTCGACTAAGATATTTATGTCTTCATAATGGTTCTCTACATAGGAAACATGGAAACTATTATGGGATGACAACAATATGATGATAAAATTCCAAATCAGCAACCTTAGATGGAAAAAATCAAAACTAAAAAATTTGTTATAGTGATGGTACAATTGACGCAAGCTATAAATGGTGGTTGTATCCTTGCATGATATTAGTGAGAAAACCCAAAGAGGAACATGTCAGTAGTGGAATATTTCATGAGGCAACATCCACGATCCGTCATAGGGTCATCTAACCTTGTGATAGCTGATGGGTGGATTAATGAACTTGAGAATATTTATGATGTCATGAGGTGTTCAGAAAATCACAATAGTATTCATTCTGTTTACCATTTGGAAGAAGAAGCTGATCAGTGGTGGTCAGTGGTCAAAAATATCAAGGATTGTGAGGAGATTGATGCACTTGATTGGGATGAATTCAAATGTATTTATCTTGTGATATATATTCATAAGGTGGTTCTTCATAGGATGGAAAAAAAGTATTAGTAATAGATGCATTGGGATGAATTAGTGGATGATTATGAAGAAACATTTACTTAATAGGAACGTTAGGCTCAGAATTTTATCCGAGATCTATATATTAAGATAATTTTATTTTACTCACAACTAAATTAGTGATATTGAAGTTAATTAGCCTCTCATGAATTCAAAATCTATGAGAAACATGTCAGATATATTGAGATTGTAGAAATGAATTTTTATGATGATCAGGTATTCTTATAGAGTAAAAAAAATAAAGGGTCCAGTTGGCATTATAAGGGAACAAATTCATCAATGAAGCCTGTAGGTAATATAATTAAATATCCGTCTTGTGAGTAGTGTCGTAAAAAACATGGACAATGTTTATCATAGTTTGGAATGTTCTTATAGTGTGGTAATTCTGATCATATTGCTCGTAACTATAAGGAAGACGATCACAAAGGAAATGAAAAGAAAACGGTAAGATGTTTTAAGTGAAATGAAAAGGGTCATTATTGAAATGAGAGTACAATGAAGGACTGAACTAATGGAAATTATCTAAATTACAATAAGATATGGGAAGTGAAATCAATTCCAAAAACTTCAGCAGATGTGGGGCCATTGAATGACATAGTATAATGTACCATGTTTGTTTGTTTAGATTATGCCAACTTGTTGTTTGATCCATGTTCTAAACATTCTTTAATTTCTGAAAATTTTTCTAGTAAACTGTGGATTCTAAATCAAGGTATGATTCATGAAATTATGATAAAAACATCTAGAAGAAATTGTGAGACAAAAAAATTATGATAACCTTTCTATCCTTGTGTGTGAAAATAATATACCTTAAAACGATATTTTTTTGCCTCTAGTAGAGTATGATGTTATTTTGGTCATGGAATAGATTTTCGTTTATCATGCTAAGATTGACTATGGAACTAAAGTTGTTTATTTTGAGAAATAATTTCAATTTGTGAGCAATAATAAACTCACACATTTGATAATATATTAGAAATCTAAGAAACTATTAAAATATGGAACTGAATGTTACCTTGCACATATTTTTGAAAACAATGGAACTATTTAGAATAATTATGTGTTAGTGGTAAATGAGTATCAAGATGTTTTTCCTGATGATTTCTATGGTATAATACCTTATAAAGAAGTTGAATTTACTATTGACATAGTTCTTGACGCTATTCCAATTTCAAAACACCCTTATCAAATGACTCCAATTTAAATTTTAGTCTTAAAGAAGAATTTTCAAGATTTATGAGATAAAAGAGTCAGTCGACCTAGCACATAACTGTGGGGTTATGTTTTATTGTTAAAAATAATGATGTTTCAATGAGACATTTCATTGATTTTAAATCATTGAATAACATCACTGTTAAGAAAAATTATCATTTTCCTCGTATCGATGATTTGTTTGATTATATCCATGGAGATATGTTTTTTTAGAAGATTGAATTGTGTTCTTGGTACCATCAGTTGAATATAAAGGAAGTAGTCATTCCGAAGAACACATTTCATACTAGATATATCCATTATGAATTAGTTGTTATGCCTATTGGGATAACAATGGAACATGTTTTATATATGGGTCTTATGAATAATATTTTCCATGAGATCTTGGATATGATTGTGGTTGTGTTTATTGATGATATTTTGGTTTATTTTGAATGTAATGAGGAGCATGAAATTCATTTAAGGGTTTTCTTGAAAAGCATACATAAAATTAAATATTATAAAAAATTCATCTACTATGAGTATTGGTTATAAAAAATTTCTTTCCTTCGTAACATTGTTTTAAAATATGGAATAAATATTGATCATGCTAATACAGAAGTTGATGAAGAATGCCAAAGACCCATAAATATAGCCCAGATATATAATTTTCTTGGTTTGGAAGGTAATTAATGGAGGTTTGTATAGAATTTTTCCAGGTTATTTAGTACAATGACTAATTTAACTTGAAATAGTTTTAAGTTCATCTTGAAAAAACAATGTGAAGTCTATTTTCATGAATTTAAAAGAAGATTGGTGAATTCTCCAGTTTCGGCATTACCTTCTATAGATGGTGAATTTTTTATCTTCAATAATGCTTAATTGAATGGACATTGTTGTGTCCTTATGCAAAATGATCAAGTAATTACTTATTCTTCAAATCAGTTGAAACATCATTAGTTAAATTACCCTACACATGATTTATAATTAGCTACTGGTGTTTTGGAATAAAAAATTTGGATGAATCATCTGTACTGAGTAAAATGTGAAATATGCACTGATCACAAATGTTTGAAGTATATATTTACTCAAAATGAATTAATAATGAGACATACAATATGGGTATAATTAATCAAGGATTATGATTACATGATACATTACCATTTAGGAAATAAAAATAAAGTGGCTAATATATTGAGTAGAAAAAGTAATGCTATATTAACATTGGTACATTTGAAAAAATAACAATTTATTAATGATTTTATGAACTATGAAATATAAGTTTATGGTGTAGGAAATTCATCGATTTTGTTTTATATTTCAATGAAATCAGCTTTATCAGACAGAATTAATAATGCACAAAAAGAACATAGTGAGTTGTAGAAAAATATGAAGTTGGTTTGTAAGGGTATGTTGCTTGAATATAACATCGATAATGATTTTATTTTGAGATATTTAAAGAGATTATGTAGGCCTTGTGATTCATTGTTGTAGAATGATTTGTTATGTGAATCTCATATTTCTCCATTTTCTGTTAATCATAGTAGTACAATGTTGTATAGTGATCGTTGAGAGTATTATTGATGGGATGGAATAAAAATACATATTGCTGAATTTACTTTGAAGTGTTTGACTTTTAAATATGATTATCTAGAGTGATAGTTAAAAAAATGGATACTTATGTCTTTACTAGTTCTAGGGTGGAAATGGGGAAAATATATCCCAGCACATTGTTGTGGGATTACCGAACACATCACGTGGTAACAATGCAATCTGGGTTATTGTTGATCGATATACTAAATCTAATCATTTCCTTCCAATTCAAGATACATTATCTCCAGATTAAATTTCTTAGTTGTATGATAAAGAGATTGTCAGGATGCATCGAGTTCCACTCTCCATTGTATTTGATCGCGATTCTAGGTTTAATTTTAACTTTTGGAAAGGCCTTCAGAAGTCATTGGATAATGAATTATATTTTATAACAAAAATTCATCCTCCATCAGATGGGAAGTCAGAATGAAAAATTATGACCATGTTGGATATGTTATGTTCTTTCTCGATGGATTACCAGGGAAATTGCGACCAAGATCTTTCTTTGGTTGAATGTTAATATAAAAACAGTTTTCTTTCCACTATACAAATGGATTTATTGGAGGAATTATATTAGAAGCAGTGTCAAAATCTATAGTTTTTTTGATGATTTAGGAGCAGGGATGTTGATGGGACCATAATTGGTAGAATAGATGGTAGAAAAATTTCGGTGGATTTAAAAGAACATTAGAACAACTCAGATCAGGAAAAAAAGTTATGTGGATAACCAGAGGAAGGATATTCATTTTGAGGAAACTTATCTTGTCTTTCTTAGTGTTTCTCTGTTAAAATGTGTGATGTGTTTTGGTAAGAAGGTAATGTTCAGTCCAAGGTTCATTATACCTTATGAAACCCAGTAGAAAGTTGGATTAGTTTCCTATACAGTGGCATTACTTCAATGATAATCCTAGGTACACAATGTTTTTCATGTTTCAATTATTAGAAATTATATGCCATATTCATATCATTATTTGAGCCAAAGGGTGGTTCAGATGGAAGAGAATCTATCTTATAAGAATAACCGGTCCAGATTTTTGACCGAAGAGATTGTGTGTTGCAGAAAGTGGTAATTAATTGGGTTATGGTTTCTTGGAAAAACCATATGGGCGAAGATGAAATGTGGGAATCTGAATATTCTATGAGGGATAAAGATCCCTATTTATTTGATAATTGAAAGAAATTATGAGGAAACATTTTTTAAATGGGGGTAGGATGTAACATCCTAAGTAAATAAACAATAATTCATTTTCATATTTATTAATATATATGATTAAAACAATAATTTTAATTTAAAAGGGACACTTTATTGGATAGAATACCTGATATGGAACAACATTTTTCTTTGATATCATATGTCACACACAATGATGAGTTATACTGAAAAATTATAATATAATATTAATTTAAATGGTAGTTAAAGCCTAACTATTATATTGGCAGGAATGAACAAAACTAACTACAATACGAATATACATGTTTGTTAATTTTTTTACAATTATCCGATGAAATTTAGAGGCTATAAATGGGAATGAATATAATTATAATAAAAAATACTCTAATATTTTTTAAAAGTTCAATTTATCACCTTTTTAAGGATAAACCTATTTAAATATAGTTTATTCAATTTTATATGACCAATTTAACATTATAGAATTTGTCTTTAAAATTGGGATATCAAAATTTACATTGGATGAAAATATGGTATTTTTTTGATAAAATTCATTTTTTATGAATAGTGATAATTAATGTTTTCTAACTCAAAAATTCATTTTAATATAATTTATTTATATGGTTATATTATATTTTTAATTTGTTTTAATGTGTAATTAGATTATATTTTTACCGTTTAACCCAATTTTGATCATTGGATGTAATTACACATTTAAATTGGACATAAACAAGTGTAAATCTTTTGATAGTTTATATTTCTTAAAAACACGTTTTTTATTTTGAAAATGGTATTAATTTTAAATTTAATTAATCTAATTTTTTTTAATTTAGTAAAATAGAATTATTTTTTTAATTTGAAATATCAATTATATCATAGGCTGAATTTTTGGTAATTTTTTTAAAAACATCAATTTTTGATGAATTGTGAAAACACTAAGTACAAGTTAAAAACCGACTTTTTTTTATTTACATATATATTTACTGATTTTGTGAATTGAATTTCAAAAATATGACATACAAGGTATTTTTTAGTAAATTAAAAGATGCTGAATAAGATAAAAATTATTTTTGTTTAATAGTAACTGTTGAATTTTATTTACTGTGATTAATGGTAAAAAGAGTAGTTCAAGGTAAAAATAATATTATAATAATGCTAATTTACCCCAAAATGTGTCTTAATTCTATTGGTTGAAACATTTCCAACCATGGTAATTCGTGGGTTGATTATGGGACCTGATGGAGGCATTTAAGATTTATAATGAAACTATATATTAATTAATTTAAAGTAAACAAAAAATGACATAAACCTATATCTTTTAGTAAATAAATTGTTACAAGTTGTTATATAAGTTATCTTCTCGACTATAAATATTCATTAGAAATACTAAAAATTTCCTATATCATGATATTTTGTTTTAAATTTTTTTTACATCAAATAAATAATTTATTTATGACATAGTAAGGATGTTGTGTTTACCTCATTAATGAATGATTTAAATAAACCAAATTATAAAGATTAAAGAAATATCGATTACATATCCAATTATAATTGGATGATTTTATTTATAACATGAGTCAAATTATATTTTACATTAATGTGTTTTAGACCGTTAAAAATAGAAAATTATTCTATAAGAAAATAATATTTTCAAACATTCTTAATGAGCCCATCCTCCAACTTATAAAAAGTCTTCTCCTATAACTCATTACTCACACCTCTCAATCCCCTTTATTTATCAATAATCGTACTATATAATCTCCATAAAACTCTATATTCAAATTAGAAGCCTTACCTTAGGCATAATGATCTTCAAAAAATCTATTTGGTTTAAACCAAATGGAGATACCGGATTTAAAGGTAATGACATCTGTTATGTTCTCTGGTTTTATATTCCTTATTCCACCACTAAACTCATTTTATTCCATTATTTTATAGAAAAACCATTATCCTCAATACACTATGTTGTTTTTATGAGATTTATTCTAACTAAAAATAATCAAAACTACATCTAATTGGTAAATGACATATTATTTCTGTGGACAACGAACTCCTGCCTCATGAAATGATGATTGTTCAATTATCTCCAACCAACACTCATGGTGGCCATTATAATAGAACAATATTTATATGTGATATATATTATATTTATATTGTCTCTATTATTCTTTATTTTTTATTTTTATCAATGCATTATGGTTTCCATATTGGAAAATACAATAATTTCATTTGAGGAAGTGCGAACTACTAACCCCTCAAAGTGATATGACTCGTTCATTCCATACGTGGGACATATAAAGGATGGTGTCAAATAAATTATATATTATATTATAATAGAATTACAATATACCAATAAATCATTACTTTTTCATTCTATTAAAATAGTAAATTCTAATTAATGTTGTGTTAATGCGTACGTACGGATTACCGTCTCCATGGATGGTGTAATGGATTTCTTATCTCCAAATGTTATGTAAATTTATAAATACACACACAAACACACACAGATATATATATACATACTAGATATATATGATATATATGACATATAAATAATGAATATGATTCTGGAGATAGTGGAATTTTAACACGTGAAAAACATGTAATTATTAGATGTTCGTTTTTATCTTAGGTTCGAAACATCCACAAAATGCCGGATATGAACTCAAATAATAAACTAATTATTATAAAAACCTAATAATTAACATAAAAGTAATAATATTTGAGAAAAAGGTTCTTCAGAATGTAGAAATTTAATTTAGTTAATTCTTTAGGAAATTTACGAATGGGTCATGACGGACATGAGGTAACAGACTTCATCTCAATCTCCATTCATTACGGAATTTTTTCGTTATGCAAGAAATTATTTTATACAGTGTATTAACACCATTTTCTTTTAATTTCCTTCAATGGGAATATTTTTTATATGATGCATTTTACTAAATGACATATGGGAAGTTTTTATCGTTTGTGGTGACAATGACCTCACCACCACCGTAATTGTTTTTTGACTTCCACTATAAGCCTTAATGTTTTTTAATGGAAATAAATCCATTATTATATTTTTGGGTGATTTTATTTTGAAATTGGTTTTTCAAATTGATGGATTATTTCATTATTATTAATCTATTTCATATGATTGTAATTGAAATGTTATTAGTGAAATGTTCATATTTGAAAATTTTTATCTATTATGATTTTATAATAGAACTTGGTCATTTTATGGGTGGATAAAATATAAATAAAATGATGGGTGGTGCTGTGATAAACTAGGATGGGGGTTACAATATAACCTCTATTGAATTGTGTATGGAAGTTGGCCATAATTTTATTCCATTTATTGATATGTGTTGAGGTCAACCGTATGGTTATTACATTTTTGTATGCTTATGTCCTAAGATACCTTAATATGTTATGTGTTCCTTCGATGGGTTTTATTGTAATATTTTGGGTAAAAAATGGTAAGCAGTGATCATTTATTCAGTGAAGTGTATTTAATATATCATAAATGTGAAATGTATTACTTGTGATAAAGTATGCATGGAATAATTGTTGTTTTAAAGAACTAATAGTTTTCCCTCTTTGTGTATCCTTATTTGGATTTTTATTCTCATACCATGGTTTTCAAATGTTTTTTGTGGGATATAATGTGGAATAGGGTCAAGGATGGGACCAAGGAAAAGTCATGACATCTAAAACATTGAACTAGACATGACTTTTTTCCAAGAGTTATTGTTTTATGAAAAAAATGGATATTGAGTAGAAGTATCTACATGTAATATTGAATTTGTTATGATTATGTTATGAACTAATTCTATAATACTATAAACCTAAAAATATCATCAATGATAAATATTTACATAATTCAATATTATGTAATGTTTTAGGGTGGGGTCCTTATATTAATGGTCATATAACTATTTCCAATAGTCATGATACTATCAAACAGTCACATTATTGTTCTAAAAGTCACATTACATCTTATATATGTAACAACATTATTTAACTCAATATTTGATGAAATACCACCCATGGTGATATATTTTTTATAGTGTTTTTATTCATTTAATAACATTTTTGTGTCTTTTTTTATAGTTGTCCTTGGGGGTGATTATCCTAGAAAAAAAGGGAGATCCATATTTTCACATTTGATCTTTTCTGTTTGGCAGTTTTGTGCAATTGTTGTGTTATAAATTTTAACTAGTTTCATATCAGAATGATATAATGATATTTATTAATTATATACTATTTTTTTCTTCTATATATTTTTTTATAATATTATATAATATAATAAAACCAATATTAATTCATGAAAAAAATATTTCTAATAAATGAAAGGTTGTTACAAGGTAGATCATTGAATAATAATAAATAATATTTCATTTGTCTGAAGCATTGAATATATGTCAATATATAAAAATATTTTGTACCCATTCTTCATATCCATAAAACCATTTTGTTTCTCAGGAATGTTTTTTGTAAAAAATAATGAATATTCAACTAATGATATGTAATTCTAATGAATGAGTAGCTTGGGTTTCTATTGTTGATATGATAAGATATGTTTAGTTGTAATTTATAAAATAGGATGAGAAACCATTAGTTATATTTATATAGGAGTGTGTATGGGTAAATCTATGGTTGATTAAAAGTACAAGAAAATGTAATTCATGTCTGGCATAGGATACAACTAGGGGATTTCATGAAATTATGTTCCTATATAAATAATGCAATTGTATATGGATCTAGAGTAAAATTTACATGGTTTAAAAAAACTAAAATCAGTTAAGTAATAAGGAAACAATCGTCACTTGGTTTATGGTTAGAGACCTTGATAGAAACATGGATTCTCACTCCTTTGGGATATTATTACAATATTCTAAATCTGATTACAAATCATGATGAATGATTTAAACATATTATGATTACAAATGACCATGTATATATATGATGTTTTAATTTTTTAATATAACGTTTCATGATTTAGTCATCCTATAATTTTTTTTTCATCATTATTTTGTTTTCCACTATAGTTATTGTGTCTGAAATATTTTTTTTTATTTTTATAAATGCAAGGAAGGTGAGTAAATACAATGAATGTTGATAGTGATTGAAAATTTACAGATGAGAAAACATATAGTTTGATGAATGTTGTGAGGGGTATAAGGATAATGAATTTCTTTATTATAACAAATGATTAAAAATTATCATCTCATCCAACTCTTACACGCACCAATGAATAGAATGATAGAGTTTGTAAAGATCATGGGTTCTTGATGTTATGGATGAAATAGTATTTTTTTCTTATATGTTGAGAATGTTGGAATAATATCTCATTTTAATTTCATAAAGGAATGAGAATATTTTTTGGGTTTCAAAATAAAGGACATAGAGCATTTAATTTGTAAGGAAAAAATGAAAATTTTAACTAATGTAATATATCGGTATAATGGAATCCTTATGTTATCATCAATTGTTAAATGATTATAATGTGTTGTGTATAGTAATGATAATAATATATTTACAAGGAGGATAGATCTATTTCATAACCATCACGTTGGTATATGTAAAGGCTATAAAATGTGTTATTAATTTACCATGAATGACATATTAATGGTATGGGCTATTCTATGATTATTTTTTAGGTTAAATGTCACCAGAATGATTATGTTTATATATATTAATGTTATTAACTGATTCATATTTCATATTTTAGGGAAAATTAATTATTGAATATGTTGATTAATCATAGTTAATGTTTTGAGAAGGATGTGGGATGATTGAGGTGTTGAATTTTTATAATTCAATAATTTTGTCATATGAATCATGAAATATGTAAGGGTTGTTGGTTATATTTTATTTATTAATGAAATCAAATAATATGTTGAGTGATTATGCTAACATAGAAATATTTTTTAATAATGATGTGGTATTTAATGAAAATCACATAATTAATGGATGATAACACTTAATATGTTCCAGATGTTTAGGTAATGATGATCATATAAAGATATAAAGGGTATGAAAAAAGTAAATTAGGTTGTATTGATGTCCATGGAACTGATTATTAATTTGTTGATAATGTGGTTTATGTTACCATTGATTATATTTACAATATCATTGGATTTGTTGAAAATATTAACCAAGGGGTAGTTTTATTTTAGGAATGTAGAATTATAAATGTTTTTATTAAGGTTTTATATTTGTTATTACCACGTTTCTAGATAATATATGAATATGTTATTCATATATTATTTATTGACAATGAAGAAAAACTTAATGAAATAAATTGGAATAATGTTATGTTAATTTTGTAAAATTTAGTCTTTTTATTTAATTTTATTTAAATTTTCGATGGGTTATAAAGATATCAATTTTTGGAATGGTTAATGCAGAGCATTGGATGTTCTTATAGAGATTAATTTTTTATTACACAATATTATGATTTTTTCATGTTGGGTAACATGTGATTGCCTTTTTTCTGATAATAACTATACATAGAAGTAATGAGTTATCAATACTTTATGGATCTTATTAATAATTAGTGATTCAGACAATAAAAAATCATCTCTTTATGTGAGATATTATGTGTAAATTGATCAAGGAATAACCATAGAATTATATTTTGATAATAAAATGGAATGATGTTATGTAAATATATTATCTCATTGAAATTATCCAAAAATTAGGAAAATGACATGAAATAAAATGTTATATATTTAGAATCATTTTAATGAATCAATAAAACTATCACTTATCACATATTTATATATTTTGTTTTATTAACCTTCTCTAAACCATGTCCTCCATCACTCTTCGTCAATATTTGGGTGTTATTTTTATTTTTCGGTGGTAATTATTTCCATTCTCATGAAATTTACCACATACAAAAACCATGTTTTGTTTAATTTTTGGTGTCCTTAATACATTCCACTCAATATTTTTTGAATTATGCATTATCAAACAATTTTATGTCGTGGGTTTCTCACAATGTTATTTATATGTTAAAAAATTGTTGATCGAGAATATGTTAAAAATGTTAGAGACTAATTTATTTATGTGGGTTGATGGTAACATACTATGATTTTTTTGAATTAAATATCTAAAATAAATTTAATTATTTTGATGTTATGATTTATAAAAAACATGTATTTTATATTTTGTGAAAAAACTATCATATTACAATTTTCATTTTAAAGAACAAATAGTGTTGGTTGAGTTGCATGAAATATCGAGTTTAAATGAATCATAACATACTATTAAAATATTATTACTAAATATGATAGTTATCACATAGTTATTTTAATGTAATGTACTAATAATATATAATTAATTATGAATATATATTACTTACACTATTATATAAAATGAAATATTTGATGAATAATTACATAAAATGTAAATTTTAACTATACAAAAATACTAGGAACCGTTTTTTGGAAAACTATTATCTAGGGAAATAATTTTTTATATAGTAATATATTATAAAAATAAATTTTGGTGAATTATTTAAAATAAATTTATATCTTATATATTTAAAAATGGTTATCATCTACCCTATGTATTTTTAAGCATTATAAATAAATAAGTCCAATATTATTCTTAAAATAATAATTAACTAAAGTGTTATTTTGTCAAAAAATTCACATCCATTAAATTTTAGTTTTTAAAAATTTATAATGTTTATTTTTAAAAATAATGTATATTTAATAAATAAACAATTCAAAATTATATTGATTGAAATTTGGAGAATTTCATAAAAGATAATGTATTTTATTACTAGATAAAAATAATTGTTTTTATTCAGATGTTTTAGTTTTAATTTAATTAATTTGAAAACATTTTATATGGTATTAAAGGTAAAATTATATCAAATATATATCCATTGATAAAATTAATTAATTTTAATCATGTTAATAAATAATTTTGATGAATTCTTTTAAATGTTCGAACAATTTCTCTTTGGAAAATAGTTATCTCATCAAGTCTAAGGGATTAGTTTTAAATTAAAATTTTCCATTTATGTGAATGTAATTTGAAATGAAATGAATCTTTATTTAGATAAAATATAATTAATATTAAATAATACATTCAATGTAATTTTCTTACTATAATTAATAGTAAATATAGTAAAATATATTTAAAGTGGTTGAGATAAAGATGGTTTTACCAAAGGTTCAACTAAATAAATTAGGATACAATATGACCCCAAACCCATCCAAAACCAATTGGATGAAATTATGTAGATATTATATCATATGAATTCTATTATTGACCATTTTTTGGGCCTTTTATAATTTTTAATAATGTGGGAACACCTTTTTCATTTAAAAAAATTTCGAGTTTTCCAGTAACCTAATTTAAAAAGGACCCCTCTATTTCCTAAAAACATAACACGTGATCATAAATTTCGTTCAGAAAGGAACAACCAAAATCACATCCTTTAATCCCTCCCCTCATCATATATTCCTTAGTTTGATCATCATGCCAACCTATGAACCCTTTTGGTGAAAACACAAAAAGGTACTTCAAATAATAGCTAACACCCCTAATTAAGTATTTTATTTTATTTATTCCACCAAAATATTAAATTATTATTAATCCATGATTATATAAAAACCTAATTATCCTACATACGGTAAGTATTTATTATGTTTTAACAACCTAAATCCCTCTAATATTTTATCTACTGGGATATTAAATAATTCTTTGTGCGTACAAAGGATAATCGCCTCACAAACCAATATTATTCATTTTCCATTAAAACCTATAAAATATCGATATAATGGTATATTATTAAATTAAAAGTGATATATGTCACAATAATAGGCTTTATTATCCATGAAATAAAATTTTCCTTTTTTTACTTTCTATTCATAGAAATAAGATAATGTCGTCCGTGCGCACGGCGGACAATCGACTCACAAAGTTATGTTATTCATACACTCTTTTAAAAGATTGAAATGAGAATTTATTGACTTAAAAATTTTATATACATAATATATACAATATTATATAATGTTAATATATTATTTATCTTTCTCTATTTTCTTTTGTTAGGAAATTGGAAACAACATCAATGCGTACATACAATCAAACATCTCAATGAAATAAGTCTTTCATTTTCAATATATAACTATTAATTGTAACTATAAATAAAAATATTATTAATATGTATAAAATTAAAATAATTTATAAAATCATAGATATTATTGGGCCACGAAAATATATAATATTATCAAAAATAATAAATAAAAAATACACGAAAATGAAATCCATTGATTACCTAAAACATTATATTTACCAAAAAATTGTTCATATATTGGTAATGAACGTCATAAGTAAATAATATATTTTATTATTTATATATGTATGTTTAATTAATCGATGTATAATAAACAAATATTTATTATAAAATTGATATGAATTTGTACGATGGATGTCGAGACATATGGAAAATAATTTTCATGTTACTTTTATTTTTAAGTGTGACACATGCCATATTAACCATATGATTCATTTATGTGGTATATATACATCCCATGAATATATAGTATGATTAACATATATTTAATATTTGTTTATTTACATATCATTTCGTGTGTATCTCCATAATGGGATTTATGGTTGAAATGATACCAAAATAGTAGGTGAATTTTGTCTCAATTATCCGTCATCGAGACATATGTTATATTATGCACCTGTCATATTTAATAAGGGGTATATACTTCAACTATGACATGTTATATTCTGAGTATTATTATTTTCATTATATTGTATGTACCATTTGATTTTATTAATTCATTGGTATTATGATTCAATATCACCAATGTTATATGTGTTATTTGTTAAAATCTCTTTGTTTATTACAATTGTTTATAATTATTCTCTCGTGATGAAATATTATGATCTATCTCACAATAAATTCATAATTTTTTTATTCTATTTATTTCAGAAGAATACATGTGTTAGCTTCATTTAAAACTCATTATATACACTAGAGTTTAATATAATATTTATATATGTAATCGTCTTCATTTACCTCTTCAGTTGAAAACATATTATCTATTAATAACATGGATTCCAATAAATATTAAATAATTTTTTCAACACAATTAAAAAAATTTATAATGAAATTCTAATTTTTTTTTAATTTTTTAATAAATATTTAGAATGGAATTTTAATATCACATTCCAAAGAAAAGTTGTTTGGCTTTTCCATAAACCATGAGTTGAATATTTTTGTTAAAATATATTACATGAAAGACTCTTTCAACCATCATGACCAAATAAATTTAATAATTATTGATGAATATGTTTCATTTTTTATTTTCATAAAATATGATTTGAATTTTTATCAATTTTTAGTTTTAAATTGGTATTCTCAAAATGAAAATGTAATTTAACCCAAGAAATATTATAAATTATTTTTAAATATTCCTTGGTAATATTACAATTTTATTTGATAAAAAGTGATCTAAAAATACCTTTTCATGATTTATTATGTCTAAAATTTTATTTTAAAAATGGAAATGATTTATTCCTTATGATATTATTAAATATTTTCAATGATTCTTTTATATGTTTTAATGTATTTTGTTTAATGAAAATGATTCAAAAAGTTTTATGTTTTAAAAATAATTATTTTTAGATCAAATAACCATATTTTCCTCAATAAAGGTTTTATCTGGTTAAATATTATATTATAAGTATTCAATGTTATATTTATAAAAATTATTTTGGGGGTTTTTTAACTAATATTTTGAACAATTGATTTTCAAAGAAATTTTTTTCTCTATAAAATGTATTCAATAATTTATAATATTAATTTAAATGTTTTCAATGTTATTTTAAATGATAAGGATTACCAAAATATATTTTAAATTTTTAGTATTACTAATTCAATTTCGAAGAAAATTCATTTTCATCATGAAATGTTCTATGTGATCTTTCAAAATAATTTTGTATCTAAGTTGATATCCTTTGATTACAATTATGATTTTCTTGGGATATAATATAAGGATAAAATTCATATTCTATACTTGGTTGGTTTATATTATTCCATGGGTAATAATCAAAAAACATCTTACGAAACCCTCTTATTTCCACTTGTTATCTAATAGTGAAATATGAAAATGATTATATAACCATTCCATTTTCTAAATATTATAATATTAAGAAGTTATTATGAAAATTATATAATTTCATGGTTTGTGATGAAATAAATTATTTATGATATTTCTGTTATACATACTTATGACATTAAATATTTGATTTTTGAGGCCTATAGATCCCTCAAATTCATTTGGTTAAGATTTTTTTCTCATTAGTCCTTTATGACTGAAATGGGGACCAAATCTAGTTCTGTATGATATTTTTTCTACTATGATGTTATTTATAGTGAACCTAAAATAAAATTATAATTTTCATATTGAACCCATTCTACTATGATATCCATAATATAGAGCCTTAGAGTATAAAAAAGTTGATTTTCTATTCTTATGTTAATGCCAAAAATCAAGATTTATGTTAATTATATGTTCTAATGGATTATTATTGTCGTTTTCATTTTGATTCACATCTAATGAACTACAAATATTTATTCCATGAGACAATATTGTTATCGTTGATATTATGACTATGGTTTTGATGTGTTATTCTCATGTTAACATTAAATTATTCTACAGGGATGCTAATGTATTTCCCCTATTTACCCTTACAGAGAATCGTTGATCAACCTTTCTTAAAATTCACTTTACCAAGATCTGATGAAATGTTTTATGTATGTCATTTATTTCATGTTTACTAAATGTAATTATTTTTATGGAAAACATTGAATATATAATACTAAATAAAATTATTGACTCTCTAGTAACCAAATGCACTAAACCATTATGCTTATTAGGAGTGTGTATATATAATGTAAAGATAATTAATTTTCAAATATGTAATATCTATTTATTGTAAGCCTCTTTTTCTATAAGATCCCATTTCCCACTTTTCATTTATATTTTTCATTGAATACCTTTCATACGTTATTAATAAAGACACATATAATAAGGAATTTTATTTTCACATGAAGACGAATAGAAATTATATTTCACATATGTTATTTTTGAATGACATTTATGTATTTTAGTGAAAAATTACATGGTTCGATATGATATTTTTTATATAAGTGTGTTCCATATGTTGTATTTTTTTCATATATTGATAATGATAGTAAATTAAATATCTTAATTTGTGGATATAGTTAGGAGGTTTGGATAAGGCTTTTTGATAATTTTAACATATTTTAATTTATGAATCTAATTATTAATTTTGTATTCCCATATCATCCAAATAATTATATATCTCTCAAAACATAATATTATTGATAAAAAACACCTCCTTTATTTTTTATGGTCCTCATAATTTTTGATCTATATACAAAATTTGATTTTAGATAAACCAATGTTGTTCTCCATGTTTGTATATAATGATCATTTCATCACATTTCATAGGAAAATAATTATAATTATTAATTTATTTTATAGTTTCTTTATTTGATATTTTAAGTATAATATCCATAAAATAATTTGTTTCCATCATATTGAAAACACTCCCTTCAATTTTGTACTTATCAATTAATTGAGCTTTAAAACCCAAAAATGTACGTATGAATTAAAATATTTTTAATTTATTGTGTTTAAAGTAATATTATTAGGGTCATTAGGTTCATCATTAATTTATTCAGGTTTTTTATTTTTATTTAATATCCATGTTAATAAATTATTCATAGTATATAATGGATTGATAAAATTATACGGGGAACCCAAGTTTCTCAACGATCATTCAACATTACTAAATGTGGATTTTTGATGTGTAAGTCTGATTAAGACATGATTTCAATATAGGTAAGATGTTCTGATTTTACAATTATTTCTATATTATTATTCTATATTTATTTAATTTAATACATACAGTGGTTCCAATATTATTTTATTATAATTTATAGTCTCAGGAGATGAGTGAGAAAATTAATATTCTTCATATTTGACTAATTTATTATACATAAAAATATTTTTTTTGTTTTTTATTAAGAATATTCGTTCAGAAAATATTTTTCAAAACAAATTGATGAGTTAAATTTGAATGGTTTTATATCATGTTTATAAATCTATATTAAAAAATTTACGCTAAAAATGGTTCTATTGATATTAGTATAGTATATTTTGAGTATCCGTTTTTCATTAAATAAATCCATCTATGGTAACTAAATTGATTAATAATTTATTTAATATGACTTAATATAGTGATCACAATTTATTCATTATATTAAAATGATATTTATTCATTTATTTTATATATATTAGTATGTGTACTCTCAAGGAGGAATATAATTATTCCATGGGTTCCACCAGTTTATGTGATTTTAGTATTGTGAATTATTTTTCTATTTTATTATAATTTATTACCCATTTTCATCTAGACCAACATTCTAAAATGAGTGGAAGTGATGGGATTGATGTTTTTTTAGAAATAAAGGTTAACATTTCATATATGGGAGTCCTTTAAAATTTTTTATTGTGTGTGTTACTTATAATGTCATTTAGATTTCATATCAATGAAGTGGATCATGAATTTCTTCATCATTGTGTCGGTTAACTATATCTCTCTTTTCCATGGTGTTGTTTTCAGGGAGTGGTAAATTATGAGTTTTATGACATATATAAGTTTAGGATTATTCTACCATATAGATAATTCTATTTTAGTCATAATTGGTTAAATAAAATTATTTTACGATCTATTTAAATTTTACTACTCACTCATTTGAAATTGGTTTTTTATGTTGTATTTCATTAATTGTTTCATGTTACATCAGTTTTATATTTGTGTCCTCAGGATAAAATACTTTATTAAAATTTTCTCATCAATAATTATGGAACATTTTTTAGGCCTATGATCTAGTTCATTTGACTAATTAATTATAACATTCCATTGGTAATTATAACTTTTTTTTCATTAGTTTAAAATGTTAAATTTGTTTTTAAAAAATATATGTCTTGATTTAAAAATCAATATATTCCTTGTTACTATTTTTAATTGGTGATATATAATCAATATGAATTATTAATTAAGTATTTTGAAATTAAAAAAACTAATTCAATTATTTTCTTTTTGGGGGAAGTAGATTGTGGATATCAACATTGAGTAAACATGTCATTAAGTGTCTAATGAATTAATTAAATATTTGTGGAAAAAATATCAATAAAATTTCATATTTTATTAAATATTATATTAATTTATTAAAAAAATCAAATATAATTTTTTTCATTTTTACAATTCATTATATAATTATACATTCTACCATTAGAAAGACACGTATATTTTTTCATAACAATTCAATTATTTGTTTACCTTACTATAATATATTTAGCACATTTCTAATTTTTTTATCCATTTTTTTGGATTATTTGACTATAATAATACTATTCCATTACATCATTCACTTATATTAATCCATAGTACGTTTGGGACTATCCATTAAAATCACATCATTTAATAATTCCCCATTTCTAATATTTTTTTCATAAGGGATCAATTTAACATCACAAAAATCAATAAAATCAAAAAAAACATGAATCAAACTATATTGAGTATGTATTAATAAATGAAATAAAACTATACCAATTTAAAAAAATACTTCAAATTGGAAACATATATTTCTTCCAAATACCCTCATTTACTAACATATTGGTATCCAAATCATGGAGATGATCTCCAAAAAATGTGATCTTGTACAGAAAATTATAATGGGCCTAATAAAAATAAAATTATATTTTATAGTGACCTTGATCATTTTATATATGATTTAATGCATGTAATATTCAGTCAACACTATTTATAACTAGGAATATATAGAAAAATATTTTCCATATCTCTCACCAATATAATCATGATAATAATTAACACCCATAGAATTCAAAAAATGGTTATATATATATATAAAATATAGGTAATTATAGTTAGAGGTGTACTAAAAAATATATTAATGACTCAAACAATATCTAAAACATTTATTAAAAAAATTAAAAAATTATATGTTTATCATATGTATAATTTTATAAGTATTTTCCTTGGCTAATGGATTGTGTTAATCCCCATTTTAATGTAGTGTGATACCTAGTTATTCAGATCTGCAGGGATCATGATACATGATTTATTGCTGAATTTGTAGATCCATATCGATTGAGGGGAATTGTAGGAACAAAATATAAATATTATTACTTCCACATCATTACTGAGGCCTTCTCCAAAGAGGGAGTCACGTGAGATCCTAGTAGAAAATGAGCCCTACTGAAGAACAAAATCATTATTTCTACGCTGAAGATAAAAATATTTTGATAGAGGGACTAAATTCAATGATCCCTAAAAATTTTATGAAATGTATTTGCATAGGATCAGCCCTAGGGTTCTTATTAATTAATAATTATTTAGTCCCAATATGAAAAAAAATTCATTCCTTATGTGTTCGTGTTTATAGGATATGTTCCCATTGTGTTTCCTTTGTGAAACATAACATGGTGGAAAAACCCATGTACCACATCAATTGAGGAGGATATTTATTACTAATTATATGTCATATCTTTTTTAATAATACCAATGTATTATAAAGGATTTTATGAAAAATTGTTTCAAGTAATGAATGAGTCTCCCATGATTTCTATTGGTAATATTGTCTATATTTATATTCCAGCTGATTGAAAACAAGTCATTTGTTTTTTACTTTATTTAGATTTATTGAAGACATGTGGGACTATTTTAAATATAAAAAGTAATTATTGAAGGATATTTTGATTTATTCATTTTCTAGACAAACTAAATATTCATGAATGATATCCCATGTATGATGGTTTTCTATAACAAGAGAAAATAATAAAGATATGGGAATATGATATATTGATGGAATCATAGAGAAGGATGTGTTTATGTTTTCCAACGTAGGAAAGGCCACTCTATGGTCAATGGAAGTGGTGAAGGTAATTTATATTTGACAAATCATATATGTTATAGTGGATAAGGTATTTCACATGAATGGAAAATAGAAAGGACCCACACTACGATGGTATCTATGGTGATTTTCTAGAGCACCTGGGTGAGATGGTTAAGACCGAAATGATCCTAATGAGGTTAATTGACCATATTTTCTCATTTCAAAAGATATAATTACTTGATATATGATTTATAGTTTGTCGTGGTGTGATGGATGTGTGACTGAGTAAAATAGACACAATAAGACTATGGTGATGGTTGTAGTCAATGTAATGTAATACATTGAGTACATGAATTAAAATTTTTTTAATATGGGATAATAATTTCCATAGAGAAAGGTATAATGACTATACATCATCAAGGTAAAACATGGTGAAGTCAAAATATGGGTTTTATGGCATATAAAGTAAGTCATGATCGATTGTAGATGATTCATACTAGAAGGGGAAAAAATCAGAGACTACATAGTAGTGTTGGTGAATATAAGTAATGGGATTTCACCAAGTCATAGTGTACAGAGTGTTATTGTGGAACACTTGTAAACAAGTACGATTCATTTATTCAATGTGTGTGTTGTGTGTTTAATATTCCTTAATAATGTGACATGTTTTATTTGGCCTTGATTCAGGCCAGAATAAAATAAATGTACATTTATATATTTTGGTGATATTTATTGGAATTATTGTGAACTGAAAAATAAATTAATTTTTCTATGAATATATTATTTTGAATGTATTTATGATGGTTTCTCATTTTGTTGTTAAGGGTTTTCAAAAATATATAAGGACGAACTAAAAATAGTACATTACTTGTTCAGTTTCTCTATTATTAATAAAATAGACCAGTAATTGAAAGATGAATTAATGTAGATATATTCTATGAATAATTTGTATATTCAAGTGAAATAGATTAATGAGAGACTATACTCAAAGAGAACATTTTTATCTGATGAAGTTGATCCTCTAGAGAAGATTCAAAGAAGTATGTGAAATGAATTGAGCAAACATTAATGAAAATAAACAACACATGGTTTATCTTTTACAAAAAATGTTATTCAAGGAGAGACCTATATTTCAATAATATATCTGTATATACGACCCCAAAGTTGTTGAAATTGTCAAGGATTACAGTAGTGATGCATAAAAAATGTTATCAAAATTGAGTATAGTGAACCTAGGATTTTAGTGACTCAAATTAAAACATTACATGGTAGTTAGCCCACAAAAGGAGTGAACTTGGCCAAATACGACCCTTGTTCAGTGAATATAGTGGATTTTATATCTTGAAGGACATCCTTAGAATACCCCCATAGAGGAAAAAATTTAAATTTATCTCATTAGATAATATGTTTTATATTTACATTTTGAATGCACACTAATAGTTGTCCGACAAACTTATTGAATATCTGTTTATATGTCCTATGATGTGAAGAGGTAATTGGTTCTAGTGAATCAATATGGTGAATAGTGTAACCAATAATGCCAATAGGTTATGATCAAAATTAGGTTTTTGGATATTAAATATAATTCTTTTATATTATTTTCGACTACCATTCCCTTATTTCTACTACAACTCAGATCATAGCTCAATCTTTTGCATTTTCAAGACTAAAATATTTTGTCAAAAGAAAGGTTACTTTTTTATTTTTATATTGATTTGATTAACTAATTTTCATGAAATATATGTATCATCACACTCTTATAATTTTATTACCACTGAAAAAGGGAAGTAATTCAATGATAAAAAGAATAAATCTATAAAAATTCAATGTTTTTGGATATTATATGAATAAGTATATATAATTTTAAATAAAACATGTCTCCCAAAAATTAAACGTGTGGATGTTATAGATAATGAGTTTAATATTTTGTTCAATTATTCTTTAAGAATAAATAAAGAAAATTTGATTCCATGTGATACTGGGAATGTTGATGATGGAATGATTTTAAGAAGGACAATGGTGGAATTTATTCAATGTTTCATAGAATTATACTAGAGACTGTAGGAATGAAAAATTAATATTATAGAGGAAAATAAAAAAAATACAATTATATAAAAATACCGACACTTTTAGATGACAAATTGAGGAACATAAATTAAAGTATTATTGATGTTGTAATTGATATTTGAGATATAAATTCATTTGACGTAAAATAGTAGAAAATAATCTATATATATATGGAATAAATTAATTTTAACTAAAAAAATAAAAATATAATGGATAATAAGTTTGAGTTATATTGGAACATTTAGGAAGTTGTTTAAGAGAATAAATATCTATAATAGAAAATTTTAGGGCTTAAAAAATATATTGGAAGAATGAATTATAAAATAATTGAGAAAATAATATACTATAAAAACTCTCATGTGATATGGAAAATGATATATCTAGTTGGATAAAAACAATGAAAAACAATGTTTATCACCCTGATATAAGGATCAATAGAATTCCATATAATTAAATAGTGGCTAACATAATGATGTTGGATAATTAAAATGAGACATTTGAGAAGGATCCCATGTAAAAGGAAAATCCAAGGATTACTAAAGACATAACTAAAAGTGGCCACATAAGTGAAAAAAACCCATAGAAGGAGACAAAGGTGGAATAGAAAATTGTGATACCATTTTTGAAAACATTGAAACAATTCCATATTCCTTTATGAAGCATGGGAATATATTATAAACATTTAATCTAGTGGAAGACATGAAAGGAAGAGTCACATATAACATAAAATTTGGATGGATCTAATCCCAATATATTTTTATTCTAATATATGTCACAAGTGTAAATTCGTATGGTAAATTAAATGGAATAAAGGGGAGAAGTCACTATTAATTCTATGATAAATATATCATATTGAGAATTAAATTTTATGTTCTAGTTGAGGGAAATTTTCTAGCTTAAATTATTACAATTAAAATATAAATATTTTTTATATAAAAATTAATCTCTTGGAAAAAATTAAGGATCATTTAAAAGAAAAAAGGGGAGAAAATAATTCTTCGTAGAAAGTTGAAAATCTTCCTCATGTGTAAAAAGATGCAGAATTCTACCATAATGTAGAATTCTATTACACTAATTTCCATTAAGGATGTGGGAAAAGGAATACTTATGTTCTACTATAAAAAACACTATATAGAAGGAAATATATCAGAATATAATTTTTCACTAATAGAGATATAAAATTGATAGATGATGTAGTGATAATGAAATAAATGAATAAATACGAACATGTGGACCTTCACCATGTTAGAAACAGATAAGACATGAAAAAATAGGCTTATAGTATTTACTGATTATTATGGGAAATAAGTGAATGAGGTGATGGTATTCCCCTCTCAAATTTTAAATAGAAAAAATTATATATGTAATGAAAAGGATTGGTCCAATCTGACAATCCACATTACATTACATGAATAAATATAAATTATTACTATATTATATTATTTATTATTTCAAAATGTATATTAAGAGGTGAATAATTAATAGTGATATACTTTCTATGAAATAATTATTCTAGGAAAAGAAATAAATTTATATAAATGTATATTTAATGATGTTATGTATAAGCCTGTGAAGAAAAAAAGAGAAATAGTACATGTTATTCCATTCACTAATTATTTATCATGTGGTACTAATTTCATCATTATGTGTTATGATACTCATGAAATAAACGTTAATATTTTTCAGACAAATTATTTTGTGTGAAAGTGTGATGTAGATCACATGTTTTGAATTAGTATATGGAAAATTAAATGTTTTTATGATTCCTTCATTGGAATTTGCAAGTGACACGAATATCATTTTTTATGGTTATAAATACTCTTTCTTACTAAACATTTATCAATATTAATAGGATTAGAGTGTTTGTTAAAATCCAATGTGAAATGTTTTAAGTGGAGTGAATTAATTTCTTTAAAAGGTACAACTATATGATAAAGAATATTTTGGTATTAGATATCCAACCATAAGTTATTATCTATGGAAAAAATGATCATTTATCTTTTATGTATGAGTTTAATTTAAAAATATGATGTTTTGGTGATAGAGGGAGATGAAAAGTGAAATGGAAGCCATATTTATCCCCATATAGTCAGTTGTTTCCCATGAGTATTTCCCAATTTCATGATGAATACAATAAGGGGTCATGTTTTTTCATAATTATTATTCATGCACATCAAGGGGAGAAATGATGACAACTTTAAAAAAGGTGGAACCATTAAATTGGTAGAATCAGAGCCTGAAATGTATATTCCTTAGTTTTAAGGATTAATAATATCCCTTCTAATTTCATTATTAATCATGGAGAATAGAAATTTTGAGGATGATTATTAGTATTGGGAAATTTTAAACTATGTAGTTTGTCAGAATTCCCAAGGGACCATCTTGTATTTTTTACGATATGTTTTGATGTCTAAATAAGAAACAAAATATGTGTATTAAACTATTCGATTGATGGATATGTTAAATATATTTTTATTTCATCTACTTGACAACATGAAGTGTTTTTTAGGCTTTGAATATTTGTCTATAATATGTAATATTTGTTGAAAATACCATAAGGATGTTTTATGCATGTTGTAATGAATTCATTATCTATAAAATGGAATGTTGTAAAGATGATATCCATCAGTATTATAGATTACTAAAATAATCCAAGGTGTTTAAGAATATGGATGAAGATATGATTAATTAATACTCGATAAGGTTGTGATAATATATCCTCACACATGAAAGACCAAATTGTTGGTACTTGATTTGGTGATGAATATTTCTATGTGAAACACACTATAGGATGTAGTGTGAAAAAAAGTTCCCTACAAAGTCAACTAAAAAGGTATTGTTCTATAGTGGTCCCCATGGGGGTGTTCTAGAGTACATATGAGATAGGTCAAACACAACATGGGTTTAAAAATTAATCTTTGGTAGAGGATGATCATTGTAAGTGATTATATGACTTATAATACACCACGGTTTTCGACATTATATGATTTACATATGATTTAGTAAAAATTTAATAATTTAAATGTTGTGATAGTTGAATTCAATGTGATAAATTCTTCTAAATCACTATAGTTAAAAATTATAATCGTGGGATAGAGAATGCCATAGAAGAAGGAATACTTGTTTAGGAGGATCCTTTTGAAGTATAGAAAATCCCCAACATGATTTTTGGGACATTGTAGGAAGGTAATAGTCAACATGTAGAGTTTCAAGACAAAAAAACATATACTGGTAATCCATTCCATATTATTTAGTGTGACTATTCCAAAATAATTCACCATTTGTGCATGGAATGGTGTGTTGATGGGTGGTTCATAGTATTCAGGATAATTCATTTAAATTATTAGTGTGTGTTGTTTTTAATGGTCCATAAACACATACCATGGTATTTAAGACTTGATTCAAGCCCAAATCAAAAGAAGATTTTATTTTTATATGGTTTTGAATTAATTTCAAAATAATTAGCATGGAAATTTTAGAAAAATGGTCCAATATTTATATATATTGTCAATAGTTAAAATATATTCTCTTAAAGTAGTAATGGGGATTTAAAATGACCCAATAAGCAGAAAAAACACGAAATTCGTCAGATTATGGTCACTATTATTTATATTAGAGGTTATTTATTAGGTGAGTCATTAAGGGGATATATAAATAATCCATATATTTTATTTGGGATTGAATATAAGTGAAGGGGTGTCTAAAAGCAATGAATTTATGGAAGGACTAGAAGGATTTGTCTAGGATGATATCATTACATTCATGTGAAGAGAAGTGATCCAAATTTTTTATTAGTCATCCAAATGTGTTATTCATTTATAAAAATTTATGTTGATGAGGAGACCTATACTTACATTAATTAAATATAGATATTTTAACATAGAATAGAGTAAATTAGAAGGAATATATAAATTAGATATCAAGTAATGTCATCCTTGTGGATGGAAGTTATCCATGGCTGATTGTTAGTTAACCTAACATATTAGTGAGTTTGATAAATGGTTAAAGTATCATAAGATCCATAAATTATCAGTGTATTGAGTTATTGTTTGTTAAGAAAACATCATCATAAAATTTTCCATAGACTATCATTGATAGGGTGTACCAAATAATTTATCTTCTTCTTTATTATTCTCAACATGGACACCAATGTGGGTTATTGAACAATATTAAATATATATCATTAAGGGATGTTCTTGTGAAGAGTTAATTAATTTTTGTTAGTAAAATAGTTGAAAGTGTAACCCTTATATTTTATTGGTAAATATTAAAATTATTATGTAGTATACTTATGAAAATGTGATTGAATTAGTTTTTACATACATAAAATGCCTCATGACCTATATCAAGGAATATATCACTCCTAGTACACTTTCATAATAACATATTTATTTATTACTCATCAAATATATTTATATTATTCATATTATATTCCCATTTAGATACATTGTAAGAATATGTTATTTTATTTTAACATAACAGAAGATATATTATTATTAATTTTAATAATTTCTTACCAAAAATTTATATCCAAGATCATCTATGTAATAATATCCATAATGAATGAATGTTGAAATAATGTAGTAACTAAATCAATAAGCATCAAGATATGATCTTGTAATCAATGGTATTTTGGTAACAAATTGATAAAATATATCAAAATTCCAATTAATTTATACTTATTAATGGTTAAAGATTCATATAAATGAATACTTAATTTATAATTATCCACTTTATATTTAGACATTAAAAAATATAATACAAAACATCTATATATTTATTGATTTCCATATTATTTTTTATTTTAAATCTCTAAATATTTAGTTACAATATTGGTATACTACCCAATTCAAATATATGGATATTTTCATTAACATATTTTATATAATGAAGGTACATCCATTTATCATTAAAAATACAGTGATAATTATTCCACCTATATTAAATAATTTAATATATCCCCACAATTTAAAAATAATTTCATTTTATTACACATATAGTATTACAATTTTTCTCCTCTTAAATGAACTACAAGTATAAATTGTATATACACTCAATATGATTCTATTGGATCAGTTACTTTACTAACACATAAATATAGTTTATCAAACATGATCATGTGTTTCTAATATTACATTGACTTCTTAACATCATAAATTTTTGACTTTCAACATCTATAATTTTATAATACATTTACCTTCCCATGAGTAGAATTAAATTAAATTTAAATTAAATTTGATTCTCCATTAAATATATTACCTAAATTTTGAATCCTACTATAGGATGATATAATTTTTAATATTTGATATAACTACGGACTTTATTTTTTGATAATGAAAATACAACACTATTATTGAGTTTGTTAACTAGAGTAATAATTTATTGGTATTTTTAAAGATAATAATTATTATGTTTCTATAGTTAGTGTAATATATATCTGATTATAAGGTAACTCTATAGAATAATATTCCAAAATGACACACAAATAACAAATATATATAATATATGCATCCCTTTTCATTTCTATAATATTGAAATGTGAATGTGGTTTGATTATATTAAATTATAAATATTATGAATGTTATTTTAAATTAAAATTAAACGGCAAACCATTATTTCCAATATCATTCATTTTCATTTTCTTTATAGAGATAATACCCAATACACATGAATTTCATAGATTTTAAGGGAACATTCCCTATAATATGTCAAGGGAAAAAGGCCAGTTTATAAAGTGAAAAGTAATAAGTTATAAGGTCATAATGTCGAGGTTGTAGGTACATTAATTATCTACTCATATATAGATAAATATTTGTTTTATTCTAGATCATTGCATTATTTTATTTCTTCAATATTTTTAAAAAAATTGGTTATTTCTTATTAACCGTAATAAGGTAGTTGTTAGTATAAACTCATATTGGAAACCTTATTTGAAAAAATTATGGGTTGAGAAGTTCCAATTATGTCACATAATGTTTCTCAATTTTCTGATTTTATTATAATGCATATGGTAGATTTAGATATAATAGTCACTATGGACTAGATTTTGAGATATAATGAAAAATACTGTTACAAAGAGAAATAAAATGTTATTCATGATGAAGATATGTAATTTATTATATTTTGAGGGGATACTTCATTATCTGAGTCATATTTGTATCCACCTCCAATAGCTATTCTAGACAATATTGTTAGATAATAAGTGAAGATTAAACCTAATGATGAAAAAAGTCATCTCCAAATTGAGGATGCACCCATTGTATATAATATATTAATGTATTTTGTAGCAACACGGCCTTATATGACTAGAATCCAGTATCTTCTAATATTACACTAGGATTATTACAATGAATAAAATCATGAAGGAATAAAAGTTTAGTAGTCTAGGAAAAATAATTACATATAAGAGAAAATAAAAGAGTAATTACACCATTTTTTCTTATTATTAATTACATGACATCAAGGATAACCTTATTCTATCTAGTAAATCACTATATATATTTCATCGTATACTTATTGGATTCATGGGGAATGAATAATAATAAGGGTGACCTAAAATTCTTATTAAAGGAAAAATATAGTATAAGTAATAATAAATCAATAATAGTAACAATTATGACCTGGTATGTAACTGAACTCTGAACACATATAAACAACTATCAGATATAGAAGTGCATAAATAATATGAAAATCTAATAAATGGAATCAAATTCCATTCAAATAACTAGATAAAGAAAAATTAATATTTAATGACAATAAACTAAATAATTTTCAATTCAATAAATGAACCAAAAAAATATATCCAATGATATGTCAACAAAAAAAATAATGGATAAATTTTATCTAAAACTAATACGAGTGAAATGATTTATCATTATGTTTCATGTACAAAAAACATGTAAACCAATACCATCAATAACATTCAATAGGATATTTAAAACTATGTAAAAAATCCCGTTTAATTTGTGATATTTATTTTTCTAATGATAACCACTCAATGCATTGATGTTCTAAATAAATTTTGGGCTCCATCCATCGTTACATGTCCAATACATTTCTCCAATATAATAGCCAAAATAAAAAAAAATTACTTATCATCTATCCTTATCGAATAAATAATTAGGATTATAAATATTACCTTGAATAATTAAATAACTATAAATTAGAAACCATATGTGAAATTATTTACGATTTATGATATATTAAAATCCTTGATGAATTAAGTGTATAATTATTGGAAAATTAATTTTTTGGACTCATCTATTTTGATAATCTCAGTTATGTTTATATATACATTGATAATCCCAAATTATGCCTATTTATTTATTAATTATACTTTAATGTTATGTCATCATACTAATAAGTTGATATAAATATCAAAATGATCATATCACATCATTGGAATATGTTACTCAATGCTTACTTATGATTATAAATGATTAATCTGAATAAATAGCTCAATCTAGAAATAAATTTCATAGAAAAATACTTTATAAGAATTCAATATTTAAAGTCACTAATACAGACAGAGATACTGATATGAAACGGTCATCGATAAACTAACTCTACTAATATACAAGGTAACTGATATAAGTTAGTGGTTGAATAGAACTACATATAGAGGAAGCTAGTGATAGAGGGAGAGATACCACTACCGATGTTAATAGATATTGATATCCATGAAGAAATACTAACAAAACATTACTGTTATAATGTGATACTGATTCAAGCTGCTACCGCTACACAAATATCTACCGATTCAAGCAAGCTTCAATTACCGAGAGTAATACCTACTGATGCATGACCTACTATTACAAGTCCACTATTATAAGTTCAGTAATACAAGGAGATATCGATAGAAACCTATCACTATTTATCTAAATTCTATTTTTCTATTTGTTTAATGAAAATGGTCATATTTGGGGATTTTAATGAAACTGAAATTAATTAATGATGTCTATTGGTTATTAGTAAACTGTATCTTTGTCCTCCAGATGAAATCACTCCTTATGTCGAATAATAATTAATGATGTTTGTTGGATGTCAGTGAACCATACCTTGTTCTTGTAAAAGTTAATCATTCCCATTGCCTATAACGACCCATACATTACAAACATGGTTATTACTTCAGAATTGAAGCATGATTATTACAACCATGAATGGACCGTATAGGTATAGTGTCTTTAGAAACTGGGAAACATAAACAACTGGTTCATAATGAATCTAAATTGTCTCCCATTTATTTTATCATATCTAGAGTCCCTTTTGGAATATCCTACATAATAACCTTCTTCCTCTCCTAAGGAAAAGAAAACAAACAAAAGGTTGAGCTCAAATGCTCAGTACAGGTAAACAAAATAAATATCAATCATAATAACAGAACATTTTGGAAATATTAACCTGTAAAAGAGATCATAATATCATAACATGGGATAAATCATAGTAGTGAAATGTAATTCCAATAATAATAACAGAAAACATGAAACTTTGTGTCATATACACATAATCATAAGGAATCATTTCTTAGTAGTCGAGACTCATTGTCAAGAATATCTTAGCGGAAAAAGTCCATTTCTGAACCGAGATCTCTCCTCGTTTCAGTCATGTATCACTGAACCGTATTAACCTGCCATTCCAGCCATGTCTATCTCATGAGAAATAAATCATTACCTAATGAATTTGTGGGATATATAGGTCCCACCCATCTCATAATGATACCATTATTATGTGTGCCACAGGATTATAAATCATACATCATACCATAAACCGTGTAATAAAAATGGGATTTTTAAACATCATGCCATCATAACATAATCCATATAAAATAAAAATACATCATAAAAATAAATCCATCATTACATAATAAAATCAATATAATAATAGGGATAGAAACAAAACCGTATATTATCTTATATGAAAATAATTTTGATAAAACACGTGAACTTCATTCTTGAGGAAAATATCCTTTCTACATCAAAAAAACAGTTTACATTTTTAATCAGGTCATACAATTTTTAAACTAAAATATTTTGATGAAAAATAAACTTGAAAAGTTGTAAAGGAATTTTCATGGAAATAATTCTCTAAAAATCCACTCATGGCGTATAAGTTAAAGAAAAACATTCTTCTCATACTTTGGCCAGAAAAGTCAAAAGGTATTTCGTACTAACAATGAAAAAATATTCCTTTCATATCTTATAATAAAAAATCACCATTGATTAATATTGGATCTAAAAAATTTTAGGAGGATAGAAATAATATTACATATTGAGGAAACATGGATGTGGATGATAAACTTTCCTTAGTAAATTCTGAAGTATAAACAATCTCGGATAAAAATGAGATTTCGATATTTTCGCTTACCTTAGGTATGATTTGCTTTGTTCATGTCTGAACGTCCTATATAAAGATTTAAATAATGTTATTGACTTATTATAGAGTCTTAATCATTGTTATGATATCATATATGGTCATATTCTTAGATTTGTATTAGTAATATTTCATTGCTACTTGTTATTCAGGTGTTTATTGATTTTATTTCTTATCCGTTTTTTGTCAAATAAATTATTATTCATATTTTTAGGTTATAGATAACTCATTTAAAGAAATTTATTAGTGTAATGTATATCATATATATTCATTAAATTCATTTATATAATCATTATGCATTGATGATCATGTTGAAAGAGTCACATCACATCGTGGAGACGATAGGCCGTACATACGCACGAGCGATGATATCGTTCCCATGATCGTGGAATTGTATTGAAGTGAATGTATACTATTTAAGAATCAATATAAATTTAATATAATCATATATTTTCATTCATTACACAATTATACCCATCCAATTAAGGTGGTGGTGGATAACAGATTACACCACGACGTGGAGAGAGTGCACTATATGTATGCACGCGCAGTGATTTCATTTTCCGTAGGATGGATAGAAGGTCAAATAGGGTTGTTTCATAATTATAATAACATATCAGTATATGAGTGATATTTAAGTTATTAATTCATAATGAAAAAACTAATGAAGAAGAATTATAAGAAGAAAAAAAGTTGAAAGAATGGATAGTGAACATTACCACTTCTTTGAAGCGCCTCTTCTTAACCACCACTTAGGGCACTAAAGATTGTCTTTGAAGATGACCAGAACCTCTAGGATGTTTCTTAAGAAGCGGAGAAGAGAATTTAGCAGTGTTTGGGCAAGTGTGAAGGCTCAATGTGGTGTGAGAAGGAGAGGGAGGAGGTGTGCTTTTATAAGGGACGAGAGGGGAACTTTAGGGAAAACTTAAAATATTATTTTATTATAAAGTTATATTCGGTTCTTAATAGCACCAAATTAATTTATTTATAAGCTAATGTGTGGATGGGTCGAAATTCTCTCATCCAATATATTTTAGACAAGTTTATGTTACAATTTTAACCATATCATTTAGATTTAACTTCAAGTTAAATAATTATACCTTTACCGTGTCTTCTAGTTTTCTTACACTATATGGTTAATAAACATACTATAACAAGCCAAAAGAAACCCAAGTGATTCATTATTAATATATATAACCTTATCTATGTAATTTTTCCAAACCATATATTTTTAGGAACAAAATATCAATTAATAATATAATATATTTTTTAAAACTATTTTATGTCAATTTTGATAGTATTTGTAATTGATTTTTGTGAAAATCATTACAGCATAATTAGTTCAAAAATAGTTATTTAAATAAATTCTAATATGTCATATTAACCTATAAAATTATTTTAATTCATAGAATATCTGAAATTACATTTATTTGGGTATTTATAATATCAATTATGTTAATATTTCCCTAATAAGGTAATTATAGCATCATCATTGTGTCATAAATAAATTAAATTATTTAAAGTCTAAAATTATAAATATACTACTATTATGTATGAAATATTTTTATCTTTCTAATGAATATTTATAGTCAAATTTATCTTAGGGATAACCCAATATTAAAAAAAATTTAGTTATTAAAATTTGGTTTTATCTATTTTAACTATTCTTTAAATAAAAAAATAATAACTGTCTGAATCTAATCCAAGTGGTCCTAAATGGTAATATTTTATTCCTAATGTAGTTTTTGGTCGAATTAATCTTATCCAATAGAATTAGGACTTGTGTTAGGGTAATAATAATACCATTTTTACCCTTCCTATTGACTTTTAACCGTGGTAAATAAAAGTAAAAAGTTACTATTCACCCAAAACAATTTATCTTATTGAACCACATTTTACTCCTTGATGTTAACCGTGTCTCTTGGATTTTTGAAATTCTACTCACAGAAGTGGTAAAATGATGTTCTATGTAAATTTTTAAACTCTCCTAGGAGGTGGGTAAGAGACGGTAAAAAGTTCAATAAAATTTTAATATATCTAAAATAATTATAAAATGACCCCAATGACTTACATAGAACATATAAAGGTACTATGTATCAATTTTTGCCTAAAATAATTTAAATTAAACATCGGTTTTTAAATAGTAAACCAGTGTTTTCACTATTCAACAAAAATTGATATTTTTCAGAAAAATACCAAAAAATCACCCTAGGCTAATTTCGCTATTCTGAATCCAAAAATTAAGTCCATTTTGAAAGATAAGATTTATAAAATTTCAAAAAGTGGGTATTAATATTCATAACGGGTAGTTTTAATAATATTTTAATAGTATATCATTGTTTAGTGAAACGCGGTATTGCGTACAACGCAAGCTATCGAAGAAGGTCATGATTGCGTGTAAAGAAAGCCAAGCTATTGTTGTGTGTAGTGAATGATTCCTTTGTTGATAACATAAAAACAAAATATATATATTAAAAAACTCAGGTGTTATATTCTATCCCCCTTAAAATGAATTTTTCCCTCGAAATTCGTCACTTTATAACTAACAAATGAGGATACCTCTCCCTCATAATATCCTCAAGCTCCCAATGTAGCTTCTTCTAGTTGGTGGTTCCTCTATAAAACATTCACCAATAGAGTGGTCTAGTTCTGTAGGACTTTTTTTCTATGATCTAGAATCTCTATCAGCTGTTCTTCATAAGAAAGATCTTGCCCCAATGGTACAACTCTGAGTTGAGTACATGTGAAGGATCGGGTATGTACTTTCTCCAGAGAGATACCTGGAATACATCGTGAACTTGAGAGATATTCAGTGGAAGCGCCAATCGGTATGCTACCCTCCTAACATGATACAGTATTTTGAAAGGACCAATATACCTAGTGCTCAACTTTCCCTTCTTTCCAAATCTCATTAGTCTCTTCCAAGGAGATATTCGTAAAAACACTTTATCACCAACTTCAAACTCCAGGTATTTTCTTCGGTTATCGGCATAAATTTTTTTTCGACTCTGAGCTGCCCTAATGTGTTGTTGAATAGATCGGACCTTTTCTGCCATCTCATCAACAATATTAGGTCTTAATAGCTTTCTTTCTCTAAATTTATCCCAGAAAGTTGGAGATCATCATTTAATTCCATAGAGAGCTTCATAAGGAGCCATATGAATACTGGAGTGAAAACTATTATTATAAGAAAATTCCACCAAAGGTCGGTGTTGATCCCAACCACATTTTAAATCCATAGAGATAGATCTTAACATATCTTCTAGAGTTTGAGTTGTTCTCTCAGACTGATCGTCTGTCTGAGGATGATAAGCAGTCCTAAAACTCAACTATGTATTTAGAGTATGCTGAAGACTTCTCAAAATCTTTGAGGTAAACCTCGGATCCCGATCAGATATAATGGAAAGTGGTACTCCATGCAATCTTACCACTTTATTTACATATATCCTGGGAAGTTGATCGAGAGAGAAATCCTCTATAATAGCAATGAAGTGTGCCGACGTTGTAAGACGATCAACTATGACCCAGATAGCATTATTGTCTTTGGATGTCATAGGAAGTCCAGTTACAATGTCCATAGTGATGTTTTACCATTTCCATTTAGGTATGGGTAATGGTTGTAACATCCCCTTAGACGTCTATCTCTCAGAGTTAACTTGTTAACAAACCATGTAACGCCCCGACCGTAGTTTCCCAGAGTCAGTGCATTATTACATAACATTGGCATGTTCACAAGAAAGATCAAATCTCGAAAGACCGATTGGTTTAGTATCCTTGGAAACACTAGATATATTCATAAGTCTTACATTACATCATAAAATGAAAAACTACTACAATAACATATTGTCTCCATAATCCACACTCATATCCCCACATAATATCCCTGCAGGTCATTCATAATTTACTTCTTCACTTCCTGGGAAAAATAAAACATAGAAAAGGGGTGAGCTCAAATGTCCAGTAAGGATAACAATATAGAGGAAACTTTCATAAATAAGAATAAACATTTAAGGCAATGTATAACTAAAACAAAAGCCTTTCAAACTTGAACATTTAACATAGTATGGCATAAATAAAATGAAATAATTCCATTTACTTATTCACATGGTTATTCTACTAATCGAATAATCACAAGCAAAATCAATAACCACTTTCATAATCATGGAATGCATAATGCCAGACTATCATAACCACATATCCAAGGCCTCGTGCCAAGACTACAAATAAGATTTCGTCAAGGCCTTGTGCCAAGACACTAGTTTGTCTCATGAGACCTACCGATTCATCTAGGAGCTATAGCGGGCTCCACCCGTCATATATTAAGTCCAATGCATTCCCATATGAAAAGGTTTAAACATAACATAAAGATTCGTATTAAAACTAGCATACGAAATGTTAATAATTTCACCATAAACCATGAATGGTATAAAAATAGAACATCCATAGTCAAACAAACCACAAAACCTTCAATATAATATAGAAGTTTTGTATCATATCAAATCAACTTTAAATAAGCGTAAAATCCATCAAAGGATGTTGACATAGATGAAATCAAAATTATTTTTAAAGAAATATCTCTTTTTATTTTGAAATCATTTAAGATCCATATAAAATAAAACATTTTATTTGAAAATATTCTTATAAGCTTGTAATGGAAGCTTTGAAGATTTTTTGACGGCGGAAAATAGCCGCACCCGCCGTATAAGTTAAAAAAAACATTCTTACCTTAATTCTGTCGAAAAGGTTAAAAAGGACCTTGTTTTGAAAACGACAGAAATATTCCTTTATAAACCTCTTATAAAAAGTCAAACAAGGGTATAAATGACTTTAACCCATATTCTTGTAAATAATAAAAATGTTTTGAAATACATTTTGAAGAAACATAGACGTGGATGATAAAGAAATCCCAGTAGATTATTACATATAAACAACCTCGGATAATGAAGAGATTGTGAAATAAACCATTACCTTGTACTTTTCCTTCGTTGGGGTAGGTTAACCTCCTGTATAATGGTGAAATAATTGTTATTAAATTATACAAGAATCATATATATTAATATGATATCATATATGATCTTTTAACATTGATTTGTTTATAATATCTTAGAATTATCGTCGTTTCGGGTGTTAACTTACTCATTTTATTTTATATGTTTTGTTACATAATCCATGTTTGTTGTATCTTATTAATATCAAGAATGATATCAAGTCCTTAAACATCATTTCTAAATCATCAAATGATAATTATACTTTAATAGATATGATGGAGAATGAATCTCATCGCGTTCGTGGAGACGGTAGTCCATACGTACGCACGAGGGACAATATCATTCTTTTGATATTAAAATAATATATAAATGGATGGTATATCATATATAAAGAATCATTAACATGTTATATTTATTATTTACATGAGTTACACATCATTATTATACCCATCCAAATAATAATATATTGAATAACAATTACACCACGACGTGGAGACGGTAAGCCATACGTACACACGTATGGTGACATGTTATTCAAAGGGTGGATAGAATACTAAATATGGTTGTAACATATTTATAATAACATCACAGTATATATAAGATACTGGAGTTATTATTTTAGAATTGTATTAACAAAGAAAGACGAAGTGGAAGAAGAAAGGAACTTGAAAAGGGGTGGTGAAAACATTACCTCTTCTTCGGGTTCTTCCTTATGATTTGATCAAAAGGGCTCCATAGGTTAGCTTTATGATCACACTAAGGCCTATAGTTTGTAGTGAGAGAAGTTGGGAGAGTATTTGGTCAGAATTTGGCCGAACCAAAAGGCTTTGAGGGTGTGAAGAAATGAGAAGGAGGAGTTCCCTTTTATAAGAAGGGTGAGGGGAACCTTTGGAAAAGCTAGAAATATTAGTTTATAATAAATTCATATTCGGTTTCTAATGGCTCCAAAGATGTTTTTTTAAATGTTAAGGTGAGGATGGGTCGAAAACAACTCAAACAATAGAATTTAGACATGTTTGGGTACTTATATTAACCTTATCATTAAGTATTAACTCTAAGTTAATTAGTTTCACTTTTACAATGTCTCTTTGTATTTTTATATAATATGGTTAAACAACTTACTATATATATCCAAGAGACCCCCAAGTGGTCCATTGATGATGAAAATATCATGATATAAGTCTCTTGGGCGATCCTTAGATTTTCAGGAATTTAATATCAATTAATAATATAATATTTGTTTTAAGAACTCTTTTATGTCAATTTTGACACTATTCAATAGTTGATTTTTGTGAAACTCATAACAGATTGATTACTTCGAAAAAAGTCAATTAAATCAATCCTAATATATCATATTATCCTAGAAAATTAGTTTAATTCATTAAAAGTGTCATATTATATTTATTTGGGTATTTATAATATCAATTATTTTTATTTTTCACTATTATAGTAATTAATTCATCATCATTGTGTCATAAATAAATTAAATTATTTAATGTCTAAAAATTATAAATAAAATATCATTATGTATGAAATATTTTTATCTTTCTAATGAATATTTATAATATAAAATCCAACATATATAACCTTATGTAAATATTGTTTTTCTAAAAGATATATGCTTGTGTCATTTTTGTATTCATTTTAACTTAATTAAAATAAAGTGTCCTTATCACCTACAAGTGGCACCATGGGGTCCCAAAATCGACCCAAAGATGCCTATGGTCGAACATGTATCAACCAATAAGTCTAGGACACGTTTTAGGGTAATTTAGTATTATTATAATATTATTTTTAACCCTTATTTACCAGATTTACCCTTAACCATGGTAAATAAAATATTTACCGTAGTAATTATTCAAAATTTCTAAAAATAAAAGTTACCTATTTACACAATTTGAACATCCTGATTTCAAATATCCAATCCATTTTTCTAAATTAAAAACACATAAGTGGCAGAAATTAATTTAAAATTAATTCCCACTGTCAAAACAAAAAGCGTGTTTTTAAGAGATAATAACTATCAAAAGATTGACACTTGTTTATGTTCGGTTTAATTGTAAAATTATGTCCAATGACCAAAATTATATTTAATGGCAAAAATATATTCTAAATATACTTTAAAACCACTCAAATTCATAATTTATCACTATTAATTATGTTGATTAAAAAAGTTGTTTTTAATTAAAATTTATTAATTTTCACTATTCATCAAAATATAATAGTTATCCGAAATGTACCAGAATTTCACCTTAGGCTAAATTCGATATTCCGAATCCAAAAATGAAGTCCATTTTGAAATATAAAATATATATAATTTCAAAAAGTAGGTATTACTATTCATAATGGCTAGTTTGATTGGTTATGGTGTGTTAGAACTCGGTGTTGCGTACAACACACGCTATCACATTATTCAAAGAGAAGCGTACCGTAGAAGCTTGGGGTGTTACATTCTCCCCTCCTTCAAATAATTTCGTCCTTGAAATTTATATAATACTTATCACATGAAAAGACTCGGGTGTTTCTTCATCATATGTTCCTCGGGTTCCCACGTTGCCTCCTCCATCTTATGGTTTCTCCACAAAACTTTTACCAGACGGATCGTCCGGTTTCTCAGCACTTGCTCTCTCATATCAAAAATCTTGACAGGCTCTTCGCAATAAGACAGATCAGGTTACAGTTCTAATTCCTCATAGTTGAGTACATGCGTTGGGTCAGGCATGTATTTCCTCAACAGAGATACATGGAACACATCATGAACTTTAGAGAGACTTGGCGGCATTGCCAATAGGTAAGCTACAGCCCCAATTCGTTCTAGAATTTTGAAAGGTCCGATGTACCTGGGACTCAATTTACCTTTCTTACCAAAACGTATGACTCCCTTCCATGGTGATACCTTCAGGAAAACATTATCACTGACTTGAAATTCCAAATCCTTCATTCGATTATCGGCATAGCTCTTCTGCCTACTCTGAGCTGCTTTGATGTGATTTTGGATTACCTTCACCTTTTCCATCGTTTCCTCCACCAGTTCTGGGCCTACAAGTTTTCTTTCACCAACGTCATCCCAATAGGTTGGTGTACGATATCTCTTTCCGTATAACGCTTCATATGGTGCCATCTGAATACTCGAATGGAAGCTATTGTTATAGGAAAATTCTACCAGAGGTAAATATTGATCCCACATACCCTGAAAGTCAAGTGAGCAAGATCTCAACATGTCTTCTATGGTTTGAATAGTTCGTTCTGATTGTCCATCTGTCTGAGGGTGGTAAGCAGTGCTCAAATGAAGTTCAGCATCCAGGGATTTCTGAAGACTTTTCCAGAATCTTGAAGTAAAACGGGGATCACAATCAGAAACAATCGATAGGGGTACTCCATGAAGTCTCACAACTTCATTAATATATAGTCTTTCTAGACGTTCCAGGGGTAGATCTTCTCTTATAGCAAGAAAATGTGATGACTTGGTAAGACGATCAACAATAACCCATATTGCATCGTTCCTTCTAGGAGTCTTTGGTAGCCCCATGACAAAGTCCATCGTAATATTGTCCCATTTCCACTCCGGTATGGGAAGAGGTTGCATGACTCCTCCAAGTTGTTGCCTTCCAGATTTCACTTGCTGACAAACCATACATTTTGACACAAAATCAGCAATCTCCCTCTTCATGTTGTTCCACCAAAAATGTTCCTTCAAATCTCTATACATTTTGGTGCTAATAGGGTGTATAGAGAAATTGGAACTATGAGAATAATCCATCAATTCCCTTTTTAGATCAGGTATATCGGGAACACAAAGTCTCTTCCAAAATTTCAAAATTCCATCTTCATACACAAAGTATCTTAATCTCCCATCATTCACAGCTTTAATCTTCTTTTGAAATTCTTCATCATCGGTCTGATTACTCTTAATCCTTTCTATTAAAGATGGTTTGGTAACCATTTGAAAAAGAAATGATGTTTCGCCTTCCCCGGTTATTCCCATGTCTATCATTACTAGATCCATGAAAATTGGATCCCTTTCAATTCTCATATTGTTCAAAACTCCATGGTCATTTCTACTCAACGCATGTGCCACCTTGTTTGCTTTCCCCGGGTGGTAGTGTATCGTGCAATCATAATCCTTGAGTAATTCAAGCCATCTCCTTGGCCTCATGTTGAGTTCTTTTTGTGAGAAAATATACTTCAAACTCTTGTGATCAGTATAAATCTCACATTTTTCACCATAGAGGTAGTGCCTCCATATCTTCAAAGAAAAGATCACAGCTGCTAACTCGAGATCATGAGTAGGATAGTTTTGTTCATGAATTTTCAACTGTCGTGATGCATAGGAAATAACTCTATCATTCTGCATAAGGACACAACCAAGTCCTTTCTTCGATGCATCACTATAAATAACGAACCCATCATTCCCCGATGGTAGAGTCAATATAAGAGCATTGACTAATCTTTTCTTCAGTTCTTAGAAACATTCTTCACACTCTTTTGTCCAAACAAATTTAACCCCTTTACGTGTGAGCTTCGTTAATGGGTTAGCCAATTGGGAAAAATTCTGGACGAAACGTCGATAATAACCTGCCAAACCAATAAAACTACGTACCTCAGATATACTCGTAGGTGCTGGCCATTCTTGGATTTCCTTGGTCATAGAAGGATCAACAGAGATTCCATTTTTAGAGACAATATGGCCAAGAAAAGAAATCTCCTGAAGCCAAAATTCACAGTTGCTAAACTTCCCATATAATTCATTCCTCCTCAGAGTCTTCAAGATAATGCACAAGTTATTTTCATGATCTTCGTAGGTTTTGGAGTATACCAAGATATCATGAATAAATACCACCACAAATTCATCGAGATACTCCTTGAAAACTCTATTCATCAGATCCATGAATACAGAGGGTGCATTAGTCAATCCAAAAGGCATTACAGTAAACTCGTAATGCCCGTACCTTGTTCGAAATGCTGTCTTCGGAATGTCTTCCTTCTTTACACACAACTGATGGTATCCAGATCGAAGTTCAATCTTTGAAAAGTATTGAGATCCATGTAGTTGGTCAAATAAATCATCAATATGAGGTAGAGGATACTTGTTCTTTATCGTTATATCATTGATCTCCCTGTAGTTGATACATAACCTCATAGATCCATCTTTCTTTTTAACAAAAAGAACAGGGGCTCCCCATGGAGAAACACTAGGGCGAATAAATCCTTTATTACTCAATTCCTCTAGTTGTTTCTTTTGTTCGACTAACTCTACAGTATCCATTCTGTAAGGGGTCTTCGATATAGGCCTTGATCCAGGAATTAAATCAATGGAAAACTCAACTTCTCATTCTGGAGGATGTCTAGGTAAATCTTCTAGAAATACATCTACAAATTCTTTCACAATAGGTACATCCTCTATTTGAACATTCCTTTCCTCACCCGCAGTTAATTCATTCTATTCCTCCCCAATAATTGAATTTAGTTGAGCTATTGAGGGTGGATCTAAATAAGAATTAGGTGGTGACGATTCTGCTCTATAGATAAGGTGTTCCTTATAATTATCATCATGAATCGTAACATCTTTCATCTTATAATAAATCTTCGCATCATAGTCTGAAAGCCAGTCCATACCGAGGATTATATCAAACTCAATCATAGGTATGACGATGAGATCAAAAGATAAAGAACATTTATGTGCTCTAATGGGCACTAATTCACAAAACATTGTTGCAATGATACTTCCCTTAGGAGTTTTAACTGACAACTCCCTTATTAAATCAAATTGGAAATATCTAATTTTCATAGCAAACTGGGAAGATATGGAACAATGTGATGATCCAGAATCGAATAATGCATTTGCTAAACTTGAGGAAACCATTAAATTACCTGCCACCACGTCTTTCGGAGCTTCTACCTCAGCAGTAGTGATAGCATAAGCCTGGCCTAGATCCCTTGGCCTTTTCTGAGGTAAGTTCTCCTGACGCTTAGGGCATGAATTTGCATAATGCCCCATCTCCCTGCAATTATAGCACTGAACGTTGGTAGCTTCCTTCTTCCCCTTGCAATCACGAGCTTGGTGGCCTTTTTCACCACACTTGTAACAGAATCCCATTCCCTTCAAGAAAGTACCAGGGTGTTTCTTCCCGCATTTACCACAGGATGGATATTCAAACTTTCCCTTCTTCCCTTTATTTCCATTCCCAGATTGATCAACAGGTCTCTTCTTCTCTTTCTTTTCTTTAAAGTCATAAGACTTAGAGAATTCTTTTTCGGTCTTGATAGCACATGAGACAATGTCTTCGTACGAAGAAAAGGATTGTGAGACTAATGCTCGACGGAGAAATGGTTTTAACCCATCAAATAAACGATCAATATTACTTCTTTGGTTACGTATATAATCACCAGCGTACCTTTCTAACCTTGTAAAGTTAGCCTCATACTTTGTGACATTCTCATCCTCCTTCTGTCTCAGACTTAGAAATTGCCTTTCCATATCTGCTCGATGGTCGTGAGGAAAGTATTTTTCTAAAAACAGATCTTTGAACTCCCTCCATTCCATATTTGATACTTCATCATCTTCCTTCGTATTTTGAATCAATGACCACCATTGATCAGCATCTCCAGTGAGGCGGTAAACTTCCATGATAACTTTTTCCCTTTCACTACTCCCCAAAACCTGAAATATTTTCTCTAGGGAAAATTTCCATTGCTCAGATACTAAGGGATTTGTACTCCCATTGAACGTTGGTGGTTGTTGCCTCATGAATCGATCTGACATTGATCCTCCACGCAGCGGATCAGGGTGCTCCATACGGGTAAGGTTATTATTCATAACCTGAGTAAGTTGTCCCAGTATGGTGATTAGCTGATCGGCACCAGTTGCATCACCAGATCCACTATAATTATCTTGAGCCTGAGGGAAATCCCTACACGGAATGCGTGCATTGATATGGTTTCCATTTCTTCCACTAGGCGCCATTTCTAAACAATGGAATAAACTAGATCAGTTTATGAATCAAAATACATAATCCCATACTTATAAAACACTTAACATAAATTGAACTATTTATGGATATAATCCATAATCATAAGAATGTTTTCTTTGAGGAAGTATATACTCATAATCCCTTCAAAATGATTTGTAATGAAAATGAGAGTTATCCTAAGAATATCCCCCGGGAGTGTCGTAACCCAAGGTGCAGCAAGGCCCGTTGACGTGCACCAGTTCCCGTTCGAGTCTAGCTCAAAGCGGTGTTTTTGGGTTTTACCCCTAGGTACATCTGTGCCAGAGCCGCCTCTACCTGCTCGTATCCAGACAGGGATGTATTGCTCAGAAAACACACAAAATCTCTACAATACCAAAATTCTAGGAAGTTCTTCTATACTAATCCTAAAAGTTCATCTTAGGTCTACGTGATCTAATCAGAGTTTATCTAAATCTAGCTTCCAAGGTTTGTACTAAACTTCTCTGATACCAACTGTAACGCCCCGGCCCTAGTTGCCCAGAGTCCGTGCATTATTACATAACATTGGTATGATCACAAGAAAGATCAAATCTCGAACGACCGATTGGTTTAGTAGCCTTGGAAACACTAGATATATTCATAAGTCTTACATTACATCATAAAATGAAAAACTATTACAACAACATATTGTCTCCATAATCCACACTCATATCCCCATATAATATCCCTGCAGGTCATTCATAATTTACTTCTTCACTTCCTGGGAAAAATAAAACATAGAAAAGGGGTGAACTCAACTGCCCAGTATGGATAACAATATAGCGGAAACTTTCATAAATAAGAATAAACATTTAAGGCAATGTATAACTAAAACAAAATCCTTTCAAACTTGAACTTTTAACATAGTATGGCATAAATAAAATGAAATAATTCCATTTACTTATTCACATGGTTATTCTACTAATCGAATAATCACATTCAAAATCAATAACCACTTTCATAATCATGGAATGCATAATGCCAGACTATCATAACCACATAGTCAAGGCCTCGTGCGAAGACTACAAATAAGATTTTGTCAAGGCCTTGTGCCAAGACACTAGTTTGTCTCATGAGACCTACCGATGCATTGAGGAGCTATAGCGGGCTCCACCCGTCATATATTAAGTCCAATGCATTCCCATATGAAAAGGTTTAAACATAACATAAACATTCGTATTAAAACTAGCATACGTAATATTAATACTTTCACCATAAACCACGAATGGTATAAAAATAGAACATCCATAGTCAAAAAAATCACAAAACCATCAATATAATATAGAAGTTTTTTATCATAACAAATCAACTTTAAATAAGCGTAAAATCCATCAATGGATGTTGACATAGATGAAATCAAAATTATTTTTAAAGAAATATCTCTTTTTATTTTGAAATCATTTAAGATCCATATAAAATAAAACATTTTCTTTCAAAATATTCTTATAATCTTGTAAGGGAAGCTTTGAAGATTTTATAATGGCTGAAAATAGCCGCACCCGTCGTATAAGTTAAAAAAACATTCTTACCTTAATTCTGTCGAAAAGGTTAAAAAGGACCTTGTTTTGAAAAAAACGGAAAGATTCCTTTATAAACCTCTTATAAAAAGTCAAACAAGGGTATAAATGACTTTAACCCACATTCTTGTAAATAATAAAAATGTTTTGAAATACATTTCGAAGAAACATGGATGTGGATGATAAAGAAATCACAGTAGATTATTACATATAAACAACCTCGGATAATGAAGAGATTGTGAAATAAACCCTTACCGTGTACTTTTCCTTGGTTGGGGTAGGTTAACCTCCTGTATAATGGTGAAATAATTTTTATTAAATTATACAAGAATCATATATATTAATTTGATATCATATATGATCTTTGAACATTGATTTGTTAATAATATCTTAGAATTATCGTTGTTTCGGGTGTTAACTTACTCATTTTCTATTATATGTTTTGTTACAGAATCCATGTTTGTTGAATCTTATTCATATCCAGAATGACATCAAGTCCTTAAACATAATTTCTAATTCATCAAATGATAATTATACTTTAATGGATACGATGGAGAATGAATCTCATCGCGTTCGTGGAGACGGTAGTCCGTACGTACGCACGAGCGACAATATCATTCTTTTGATATTAAAATAATATATAAAGGGATGGTTTATCATATATACAGAATCATTAACATGTTAGATTTATTATTTACATGATTTACACATCATTATTATACCCATCAAAATAATAATATATTGAATAACAATTACACCACGACGTGGAGACGGTAAGCCGTACGTACGCACGTATGGTGACATGTTATTAAAAGGGTGGATAGAATACTAAATGTGGTTGTACCATATTTATAATAACATCACAGTATATATAAGATACTGGAGTTATTATTTTATAATGGTAATAACAAAGAAAGAAGAAGTGGAAGAAGAAAGGAACTTGAAAAGGGGTGGTGAAAACATTACCTCTTCTTCGGGTTCTTCCTTTTGATTTGATCAAAAGGGCTCCTTAGGTTGGCTTTCTGATCACACTATGGCCTCTAGGTTGTAGTTAGGGAAGTTGGGAGAGTATTTGGGAATTCTTTGGCCGATCCAAAAGGCTTTGAGGGTGTGAAGAAATGAGAAGGAGGAGTGCCCTTTTATAAGAGGGGTGAGGGGCACCTTTGGAAAAGCTAGAAATATTAGTTTATAATAAATTCATATTCGGTTTCTAATGGATCCAAAGTTTATTTTTTAAATTTTAAGGTGGGGATGGGTCTAAAAAAACTCAACCAGTAGAATTTAGACAGGTTTGGGTACTTATATTAACCTTATCTTTAAGTATTAACTCTAAGTTAATTAGTTTCACTTTCACAATGTCTCTTTGTATTTTTATATAATATGGTTATAAAACATACTATATATATCCAAGCGACCCCCAAGTGGTCCATTAATGATGAACCTATCATGATATAAGTCTCTTGGCCGAACCATAGATTTTTAGGAATTTAATATCAATTAATAATATAATATTTGTTTGAAGAACTCTTTTATGTAAATTTTGACACTATTCAATAGTTGATTTTTTTGAAACACATAACAGATTGATTACTTCGAAAAAAGTCAATTAAATCAATCCTAATATATCATATTATCCTATAAAATTAGTTTAATTCATTAAAAGTTTAATATTATATTTATTTGGGTATTTATAATATCAATTATTTTATTTTTTCACTATTATAGTAATTAATTCATCATCATTGTGTCATAAATAAATTTAATTATTTAATGTATAAAAATTACAAATAAAATATCATTATGTAGGAAATATTTGTATCTTTCTAATGAATATTTATAATCTAAAATCGAACATATATAACCTTATGTATATATTGTTTTTCTAAAAGATATATGCTTGTGTCATTTTTGTATTCATTTTAACTTAATTAAAATAAAGTGTCCTTATCACCTACAAGTGGCACCATTGGGTCCCAAAATCGACCCAAAGATTCCTATGGTCAAACATGTATCAACCAATAAAGCTAGGACACGTTTTAGGGTAATTTAGTATTATTATAATAATAATTTTTAACTCTTATTTACCGGATTCACCCTTAACCATGGTAAATAAAATATTTACCGCAGTGATTATTCAAAATGTCTAAAAATAAAAGTTACCTATTTACACAATTTGAACAACCTGATTCCAAATATGGAATCAATTTTTCTAAATTCAAAACACATAAGTGGCAGAAATTAATTTAAAATTAATTTCCTGCTATCAAAACAAAAAGCGTGTTTTTAAGAGATAATAACTATCAAAAGATTGACACTTGTTTATGTTCGGTTTAATTGTAAAAATATGTCCAATTACCAAAATTATATTAAATGGTAAAAATATATTCTAAATATACTTTAAAACCACTCAAATTTATAATTTATCAATATTAATTATTTTGATTAAAAAAGTTGTTTTTAATTAAATTTTAGTAATTTTCACTATTCATCAAAATATGAAAGTTATCCGAAATGTACCAAAATTTCACCTTAGGCTAAATTCGATATTACTAATCCAAAAATGAAGTCCATTTTGAAATATATAATATATATAATTTCAAAAAAGTAGGAATTACAATTCATAACGGCTAGTTTGATTGGTTATGGTGTGTTAGAACTCAGTGTTGCGTACAACACACACTATCACATTATTCAAAGAAAAGCGTACCATAGATGCTTGGGGTGTTACAAACCAAGCATCGGGAGACATATTTAGCAACATCTCTTTTGATGCCATCCCACCAAAAGTACTCATTTAGGTCCCTATTCATCTTCGTGCTCCCAGGATGAATAAAGAATGACGAATTATGAGCCTCATCCAGCAGCTCCATCATTATTTCTGGTATGGGAGGAACACAACCCTGATTCCTTAACCTTATTATCCCATTACATTCATGATTGAATTCGGGAACATTTCTAACCTTCTTTTGTAACTATACATCTTCTTTCTGTGCCTCTTTAATCATCACATGTATAGATGGTTGAACATTCATTTGAGAAAGATAAGATTTTTCTCTTCCATTATAATTCCAAGATCCATCCGTTGTAAATCCAAAAATATTGGATCTTTTGTGATCCTCATCATGGATAAGCTAGCATGGTCTTGTCGACATAATGCATCTGCCACCTTGTTTGCTTTCCCAAGATGGTAATGAATTGAGCAGTCGTAATCCTTAATCTGCTCCAAACATATTCTTTGGCGCATATTAAGCTCCTTTTTTGAAAAAATATACTTTAAACATTTATGATTAGTATAAATATCACACCTTTCACCATAATGATAATGCATCCGTATTTTTAATGAAAATATTACCACAGATAACTCCAAATCATGAGTTGGGTAATTTTTCTAATTGCTTTTGAACTATCGTGATGCATAAGCTATCACAATATCATTTTGCATGAGGACACACCCCAGTACCTTCATGGATGCATCTCTGTAAATCTCAAATCATTTTCCACTATAAGGCAGCGTGAGTACAGGTTCACTAGATAACCTTCTTTTTAACTACTTGAAATTATCTTCACACTCCTTCATCCACATGAACATAACTCCTTTTCGAGTCAACCTATAATCATGAAAAATAATTCACAAAACGTTGATAATATCTAGCCAAACCATGAAAACTTCATATCTCAGTTACTTTTGTTGGTCTCGACTAACATTCTATATCCTCTGTTTTTGTTGGGTCTACAGATATCCTCTATTTTGATATTATGTGACCCAAAAATTCAACGTTTTGATTCCAAAATTCACAATTGGTAAATATGACATATAGCTTCTCCTTTCTCAGGGACTTCAATACAATTATCAAGTGAATTTCATGTTCTTCTTTGCTCTTTGAATAGAAAAGAATATCATAAATAAAGACTACCACAAAATGAACAAGATAGTCTCTAATTACTCTATTAGTTAGATCCATGAAGATAACAGGGGCATTAGTAAGAACAAATGGCATCACTATAAATTCATAGTGTCCATACATTGTGCAGAATGTTGTATTTTGTATATCCTCCCTTTTGACTTTTAACTGATGATACCCTGAACGAAGATCAATCTTGGAAAAGTATTGAGCTCCGCGTAGTTTGTCAAATAGGTCATAAATGTGTGTGAGAGGATATTTTTTCTTGATAGTGATCTTGTTAAGTTCTCGATAATAAATGTAGGGTCTCATTGATCCATATTTCTTCTTAATAAAACAAATTGGTGCTCCCCAAGGTGATGAACTAGGTCATATGAATCCCTTATCAAGGTTCTCTTGTAGTTTCTTCTTTAGTTCCCGCAACTCAATTGGTTCCATTTTATATGGTGTTATTGAAATAGGTAAAGCACCCGGTACGAGATCTATTGAAAACTCAACTGCGTGATTTGGTGGAAGATAAGGAAATTCTTCGGAAAGACATCCCCAAACTCCCGTATAATAGGCATATTCATAATCATGAGTTTCTCCCCAACCATTTGAGATAAATAACCTTCATTTAGTGGAATCAAGACCCATAAGATGGAACAAATTTCCACCGTAAGGTTATGTTCATACATGCATCGATAAACGATCATAGATTGATCAGTAATATGAAATGTGACTTCCCTTATTTGGAAATCAATATGTGATCCATATAAAGAAATCCAATCCATGCCAAGAGTCACATAAAATTCCACTATAGGAAGGATCAGAAGATTTTCAGGAAGAAATTCCCCCACAAACATCAATCGGAGAATAATTATAAACTTTTGATGCGACTGTTGTGCCATTAGGGGTTGTCAAAGGTAACTCAATATCTAACTGCTGAGGTAATATGGCTATACCCTTAGAAAATTCTTCAGAAATAAATGAGTGGGTGGATCCAGAATCAAATAAAACATTTTCTACTTTAGAGTGGATGTTAAGTGTACCTTTCACCACTTCATTATCATACTTCATATCGCTGATAGAAATTTCATTTGAATTTCCATTGTCTTTTCCCTTAAGAGTTTGTTGACATCATTCAACATAAAAAACCCTTGGATTAGGGAATTGATTAGCATAATGACCCATTATCATTCACTTGTAACGTTGAAGCATAGGAGGTGCACTCTGTGTATCCTTTTCATTGTTCACGTTAGTAGACTTCTTCTTCCCATCATTGCGGCATTCAAATGCCTGATGACCTTCTTTTCCACATTTGAAACATTTACTTGTCCCTTTAAGACAACTCCCTCCATGTTTCTTTCCACACATTGAGCATAAGGGAAAACTCATCTTCTTTTATGTGTTCTTTTTAGATTTCCCTTTTAATTACATTTTCCTCTTCTTATCAAACCCATATGACTGATGGGTTACTCCAATCTCCATCTCAATTTGGAGAGCACATCAATCAATTTCCTCATAGCTATTGAAGACCCTTATGGATAATTCCCTTTGGAGACTTGGTTTTATGCCACTAAAGAATCGATCGATCTTACTCTCTGGTGGGATAATAATTCCGGAAGCATACCTCGAAAGTCTTGTAAATTTTAATTTGTAGGTACCAATAGATTCATCTTCCTTTTGCTTTAGTTCAAAAAATTCCTTCTCCATCTTTGTTTGAAGAATAAGAGGGAAGTACTCATTGAAAAATAAGTTCTTGAACTCATCCCATTCCATGGATTCTATTTCATCCCTTTGCCTCATATTCTTGATAAGATTCCACCATTGATCAGTTTCACCATCAAAACGATACACCGCTAATATGACTTTGTCATGTTCAGAACATTGTAGAAGTGAAAGTATCTTTTCAGTGGTACTGATCCCCTGTTCGACCACTAATGGATCAGTAGACCCGTTGAATGAGGGTGGATGCTGCCTCATGACGGATTAAACAGAATGTTTCTCCTTCCTTTGCTTGTTTGGGATTCCTGCCCGATTCATAGCTTGAGAAAGTTGTGTGAGCATTGCTACAAGATTTTTCATTCCAGCACCCATAACGTTTGGTTTCTCAGAGGGACAACCATTGCATTTCCTGTCGCATTCGACATTAGCACGGTTCCTTTGGGTTCCAGCCATTGACTATAACCAAGAATAATAGTGTGAGAAACACTAATAATAATAGGAAAACCACGCAATCAAGAGTAAAATTTCACACTTAAGGACTTATCATAGGTTGTTCATGTCCATTTCTAAAACAATATGATTTTTCCCATGTTTAAACATATCCTTAGGGTTCTTACTAAGGATTTCACATCCTAGTTTCCAAAGGATGACTATAACCTCCCTATGATACCAACTATAATGACCCATACTTTACATACATGGTTATTACTTCAGAATTGAATCATTCTTCTTACAACATATAAAAAAACAATGAAAGGACCATATAGGTATAATGTCTCTAGAAACTGGGAAACATAAACAGCTGGTTCATAAAGAATCTATACTGACTCTAATTTATTTCATCATATCTAGAGTTCCTTTTGGCATATCCTACTTAATAACCTTCTTCCTGACCTGAGGAAAAGAAAACATACAAAAGGGTGATCTCAAATGATCAGTAAGGGTAAACAAAATAAATATCAATCATAAGAAAATTACATTTTGGAAATCATAACCAGCAAAAGAGATCATAATATCATAACATGGGATAAATCATAGTAGTGAAATGTAATCCCAATAATCATAACATAAATCATGATACTTTGCGGCATATATACATAATCATATAAAATCATTTCTTATTAGTCAAGACTCATTTCCAAGACTATCTTATCGGACAAAGCTCATTCTTGAACTGAGTTCACTCCTCGTTTCAGTCCTGTATCAATGAACCAGATTAACCTGTCGTTCTATCAATGTCTATCTCACGAGATATAAATCTTTACTGAATGCATTGGAGGGAGATGTAGGTCCCACCCATCTCATAATGATACCATTCTTATGTGTGCCACAAGATAAAAAATCATACATCATAGCATAACCCATGTAATAAAAATGGGATTCATAAACATCATTCCCTCATAACATAATCCATATAAGATAAAAGGACATAATATAAATAATTTCATCATAACATAATAAAGTCAATGTAAAAATATGGATTGAAACAAAACCCTATATTATCTTAGATGGAAAATAATTTTGATAAAACACTTGAACTTCGTTCTTGAGGAAAATATCCTTTCTACTTCAAAAAAATAATTTTACTTTCTTAATCATGTCATAAAATTATTAAACTAAAATAAGTTGATTAAACATAAACATAAAACTTGTAAAGGAAGCTTCATGGAAACAATTTTCTAAAAATCCATTCAAACCGTATAAGTTAAAAGAAAACATTCTTCTCGTACTTTGGCTGTAAAGGTCAAAAAGAACTTCATACTAAAAATGACAAATGATTCCTTTCATATCATATAATAAAATCACACAATTGAGTAATATTGGATTTAAAAAATTGTATTAGGATTGAAATAATATTAAATATTGAGGAAACATGGATGTGGATAATAAATATTCCCTAGTAAATTCTGAAGTAGAAACAATCTCAGATAAAAATGAGATTGCAAGATTTTCCCTTACCTTAGGTATGATTTGATTAGTAAATGTCTTACCCTCATATATAATGATTTAAATAATGTTATTGACTTCTTCCAATATCTTATTCATTGTTATGATATCATATATGGTCATATTTTTTAGATTTGTATTAGTAATATTTCATTGCTACTTGTTATTCGGGTGTTTATTGGTTTTTTTTCTTATGTGTGTTTTGTCGAATAAATTATCATTCCTATTTTTAGGTTATAGATTACCCATTTCAATAATGTTATTATTGTAATATATTTCATATTTATTCATTCAATTAATTTATATAATCATTATTCATTGATGATCATGTAGAACGAGTCACATCACATTGTGGAGACGGTAGGTCGTACGTACGCACGAGCGACGATATTGTCCCCATGATCATGGAATTGTATTGAAGAGTATGTATATTGTTTAATAAAAATATCACTTCAAAATAATAATATATTTTTATTCTTTACACAATTATACCCATCCAATTTTGGTGGGGGTGGAAAATAGATTACACCACTGCGTGGAGACAATATTTCGTACGTACGCACGTGCAGTGATTTCATTTTCCGTAGGATGGATAGAAGGTGAAATAGGTTTGTTTAATATTTATAATAACATATCAGTATATGATTGATACTAATATTATTACTTAATAATGAAACAAGTAATGAAGAAGATGTAGAAGAAGAAATAAAGTTGAAAGAATTGGTAACTGAGATTACCTCTTCATTGAAGCTCCTCTTCTTACCCTCCTCTTAGGGCAATAAAGATAGTCTTTAAAGAAGACCAGAACCTCTAGGATGTTTCTAGGGATGTGGAGAAGATAATTTTTTAGGGGTTGGCCGAGCATGAAGGCTCAATGTTGTGTGAGGAGGATAGGGAGGAGGTTCCTTTTTACAAGGGAGGAGAGGGGCACTTTAGGAAAAACTTAAAATGTTATTTTATTATAAAGTCATATTCGGTTTTTAATAGATACAAATTGATTTATATCAATGATAAGATTGGTATGGGTCTAAATAATCTCATCCAATAGATTTTCCACATGTTTTGGTTACTATTTTAACCTTATCATTTAGATTTAACTTTAAGTTAAATAATTTTACCTTTACCGTGTCTTCTTGTTTTCTTACACTATATGGTTAATAAACATACTATAAAAAGAAAAAAGAACCCCAAGTGGTTCTTTATTATTATATATATCCTTATATAAGTAATTTGGATGAAGCATAGATTTTTAGGATAAAATAACAATTATTAATATAATATTTTTAAAAAAACTATTTTATGCCAATTTTGACACTATTTTGTTATTGACTTTATTGAATATTCTAACAGAATTATTAGTTATAAAAAAGTAAATTAAATCAATAATAATATGTCATATTAAAATATAAATTTTTTAAAATTCATAAAAAGTCTCAAATTTTATTTAATTTGGTATTCAAAAAATCAATTATGCTAATATTTCCTTAATAAGGTAATTACTGCATCATCATTGTGTCATAAATAAATTAAAATATTTAAAGTCTAAAAATTATAAATAAACTACCACTATGTATGAATTATTTTTATCTTTCTAATGAATATTTATAGTCGAATTTATCTATTGTATAACCCTATATTAAAAAATGTTTTAGTTATTAAATATTGAGTTTAACTATTTTATCTATTCTTTAAATAAAATAATAATAAATGTCCTAATCAAATCCAAGTGGAACTAATGATCATATATTATTTCTAAGATTGTTTTTGGGCAAATTAAACTTATCCAATATAATTAGGACATTTGTTAGGGTAACAATAATACAATTTTTAACCTTAATTACCCTATTTATTTTTAACTATGGTAAATAAATGTAAAAAGTTACTATTCACCAAAAATTATTTTTATCTTATTAAAACAAATTTTACTCATATATGTTAACCATTTCTCTCAGATTTTCGAAATTTCACTCACAGAAGCGGTGAAATGATGTTTTTTGTAAATTTTTAATCTTTCCCAGGAGGTGGGTAAAAGATAGTGAAAAGTTCCATAAAATTTTTATAGATCTAAAATTAATATAAAATGACTCCATTGACTTAAATTGAACATATATAGGTATTATTTATCAATTTTTACATAAAAAAAATTTAAATAAAATAAATAATTATTTTTAAAAAAATTCGGTTTTTAAATAGTAACCTAGTTTTTTCACTATTCATAAAAAATTGTATGTTTTCAGAAAAATACCAAAACTTCACCCTAGGCTAATTTCATTATTCTGAATCCAAAAATGAAGTCCATTTGGAATGATAAAATTTATAAAATTTCAAAAATTTGGTATTACTATTCATTACGATTAGTTTTAATAATATTTTAATAGCATCTCGTTGTTTAGTGAAAATTGGTATTGCGTACAACGCAATCTATCATGGAAGGTTGCGATTGCGTGTAAAGCAAACTATGAAAGTGTTGTGTGTAGTAAAAGATTCTTTTTATGATAACATATAAACAAAATATTTCTCATAAAAATCTCGGGTGTTACATTGCCGGAGCTCAAGTAATAGAAGGACTGCGGAGCTATTGGAGAAAGTGCTAAGAGTGAGACACATACAAGAAGAACACAAGAAGAACTCAAAGAACAATCATAAACATCAAGAAAATATTTTTAGGATTATGTTCATGTGATGTAAGGAATACTCTCACATTTCATGTAGAACACCTATACTAGAAGTGAAGTAACAAAACCATGATACTCTTTTATTCAAACAACTTCCAAAGAAAGACATAGAGCTTCATCTGCTTCAATCCAAAGATGACCAGATCGTCATTGACATTACACAAGAGCATTTAAAATTCTTCTCCATCTTACTGTTGTGCTATTATCCTATTTACTAAAATACTAGAAATGTGTGTGCTTATGTCTATTTGGATACACAATGACTCTTGATCTGAACTGGAGGATACTGAGATTCTCACACCAAACTCTCTATACCATTGTGTATCCCATGAAGAACATTTGTAGAGGTCTGAGGCCTGGACATCCTGTGTGCTGTTGAAACTGCTTTCCTACGTAGAACTATGGTAGAGTTCTGAGGACTTGGAAAGTCAGAGTGCTGTTGTATACCCTGATCCATGGTGTGGATAAAAGTTAAATATAACCTATTTGAGAGGATTAAGTCTCACATTGAGACTAAACCTCTTGGTTAAAACCGGTGTGCCTATTATCTTAGTTTCAACTATTTTCAATTTCCTCTGCTGATTACTTTGAAATACAACTCTGTTTTAATGTAATTCTGATAGTTAAACTAGCATGTGTTTGTAATTATTTTCAACCAGAAAGTTGGTTTCAAAAGCTATCTTAATCATTCGATTAAGTTAAATGGGAAATAATAAATCTTTGAGAAGATAATTGATCACTTACAATCATTATAAATTCAAAATAATTTAACATGTTTAATGAATTGGGGGTTTCAATATAAATATTTTAAAAAGAAATTTTTAAATAGAAACTCAATTCACCCCCACCCCTCCCTCTTGAGTATCCACTTAGACCAACATTTGGTATCAGAGGAGGTTGATAATTGTTTTCAAAGGCTCTATTAGATAAAATTTTTCAACAGTTATTTTCGTTGTTTCTTAATGATCTCAAATGATTGTTGATTCTAAATTTTTAAATATTTATATTTAATTTTAAAACATAGTTATTTTGGATAAAATAATAGAAGGTGTAGATACCAATAAGACACCTTTCTTTAATGGGGTTATATATGTACAATGGAATATCAAAATGAAAATCCATTTAGAAAGTATAGGATTTCACATCTAGACTTCTATAGAGACTCAGTATAAATTCCAGAAAATGTTAGAACTACAAGGGATGAACCTACCAAATATGCTTACAATAATAATTTTAACGAAATAAATTCTTTGTATTATGCATTAATAGATGAATAATTTAATTAAATATCATCTTGTAATACTTATTTTGAAATATGGGATACTCTTGATGATTCCCATGAGGGAACAACCAGTGTTAAGGAAAATTGAATAAACAAATACATTATTAAGAATGATAAATTTGAAATGAAATTTGATGAATCTATTTATGATATGTATCTCAGGTTTAATGAGATAGTTAATAAAATGACCTCACAGAGAAAAGATGTTCCAGTAAAAGAGAAAATCATGAGGATATTGGTATGCCTACTAGACAGATGGATATGAATCTCTATCTCTATACGAGAATGATTTGACATTGGCAAGCTACCTATCAAGGAGCTGATCGGTAAATTGATGATGTATGAAGAAGAGTTAAAGGTAAACAGATAAGAAGAAAACGATCCTTAGAATATGTTAGTGGCATTTATGTCCACTG
>CAUJRU010002380.1:0-80139 GCA_963277665.1 Viscum album | reverse complement strand
TATGATCTCACCGCTTTCTATGTTTTATTTTCCTAGGACGCAAAGAAGTATATTATGACTGACCACCTGGGATAGTCTATGGGATCTCAGGGTTATATATGGAGATAATGTTGTTGTATTTTTCCATTTTATGATGTAATGTAAACCTTATGAATGTATCTTGTACTTCCAAGGCTATTAAACTAATCGGTAATTCGAGACATGATCTTTTACGATCATGTCAATATTATGTAATAATTCACCAACTCTGGGATTCTAGGGTCGGGGCGTTACATACCTAGCTAAAATTTTGGTGGTGTGTTTTTTTAGAATTCATGTATGATATTTAGAGTGGAAGATAAAATTTGATCCGCATATGATATATGGAGGTGAGTTTACAAATAAATTTGTTGTGATTTATATGTATGATATTCTTGGTTTACACCAACAGTCTTTTGGTTCATCTAAAATAGGCTTGAATTCGTGCTACAATTGGACAGAGATTGGATTCTACGACCACAGTTTGGGGGTGGAAACCCTCACCCCCTTCGACTAACCCCCCCCTACCCCACCCCGGGACATCCCCCCACCCCTGGACACCCCCACCCCTTGGACAGCCCCTCATGGACACCCCCACCCCATGGACACCCCCACCCCCCTAGACACCCCCTGGACACCCTCACCCCCTTGGACATCCCTCATGGACACCACCCCACCCCCTAGAAACACCACTGGACACCCCCACCCCCACTGGATAGCCCCCCATGGAAAGCAACCACCCCTTGGACACCCTCACCCCAATATATCCCCACCCACTTGGACTTCCCATGCCCCCTGGACTGCCCACACCCCTAGGACACCCCCACCCCTCCACACACCCACCCCCTAGACATCCCCCCATGGACACCACCCCACCCCCCCGGACACCCTCACCCCCTCGACACCCCCGCCCCACTGAACAACCCCACCCCCTTGGGTAGTGTATGTGATCACTCAAATAATATACTAAAATATAAAATTTATTTGATCTAATATTTACTAAACTCCTAAAAAATTCTCCTCCAAAAGTGTACATGATCTTGTACACTCTTGTATAGTTCTTCAAATATTTTTTTTATAAATATCAAATTTCGTTGACTTTTATATTATGATTCTAATATAGAGTAGTATTTCATTTATAGTTTAATATAAAGTGAACAATTATTATTTAGATAAGTATATTTTCGATGGAACATCAATCTTATAGAATTTCATTTGATAAAATGATTTATAAATTTTTTTTACAGAGTGGATAGAAGTTGGATGTATGAAACTGATTAGATCTCAAGATATTTTTAAAACAATTTGGAGAACTTTTTAGATTTTTAATTTCACAATGCTTTGGATCATGGTCACATACACATCCCGTGTTAAAATTGTGTTGGAAGACCTTGGTTGGGCCATGAAGAAGTCAGCTACAACAAAACCAAATATGGTTTTCAAGAAAACTACTATGTGTGGTATCCTAATCTGGAGAAAATGAAATCTCAAATTTTTGATGATCCAAATGAGAAAACCGGATTAGAGAATTTATTATATGATTGGAGTCTGTTTATTTTTCATCATGAAAATGAATGGATTTTAACTCAAGAAGACATCTATTTGAGAACACATGATGTGCCTAATGAAAATGATGATTTTTTTAGGGTGAAAAAATTTAATGATTTTCCATGACTCTAGTATATCAACAATGTAGTGAAATGAAAAAGTTGTAATTTTTAATCTGATTTTTTCATGGGAAAAAAATGTTTGAGATTTCTAATACTGCAATTGATTACATTATTACCTTCATGAAGGAATTACTTCCAGATGATCTAGATATTCCCTCAAAACACTATATGGCATGGAAGTTAGTTGAGGAGCTTAAATTTTCAAGAAACAAAATTCATGCCTGCCTAAAAGATTGAAGTTTATTTTGGGAGGAAACTGGTAAATGAAATGATTGTATAAAATGTGGAACATCCCACTAAAATCCAAATGCTAATGGAACACTATCCCATTTTCCACCTAAAGTAATGTCGCACATTCCATTGATCTCAAGACTCCAAAATCTTTTTATGTCAGATGAAATATCAGTAAAAATGTGCTCGAATGATACCAAGATAAATAAGACTAATGATGAGTCGGTTCACCCTGCAGATGAATTTTCATGGCAGAGATTTGATTCTTGATGTCCTTATTTTTCAACTGACGTGCATAATGTGAGGCTGGGTCTTTCATGTGATAGTTTTAATCCAATTGGGAAGATTCTTACATCGCACAACACATGGTCAGTTTTTTATACATATTTATAACCATCCCCCTAGGTTTTGTATGAAAAAAACATTCACTTTCATGAGTATACTCATATCTAGACCTTCTAATCCCAGTAATGATATAAACGTATAAATGCAACCTTTAATAGAAGAGTTGAAACTTCCTTGGTATGTGGGTGTACGCACATACGATGCATGTTCGAAAGAGATATTTTAGATGTGTACTGTGCTTATGTGGATGCTCAATGTTTTTCCTTCTTATGCAATGTTGTTTGGATGGAGCACAAAGGAAAACTATCATGTCCTATTTGTATGATGAATACATGATCTAGAAGACTAAAACATCGATGAAGTTTCAGTTTTATGGGACATCAATGATTCTTTCCAATGAAACATTGCTATAGAAATAATAATCAATGATTTGACAATAACTTGGAGTCTGATGATCCACCACAGCATATGTGTAGACCTGATGTGCTTAATGAATTGAAAGATTTCAGATTTTCATTTGGGAAGGGTCAAATAAAATCTGGAAAGAGAAAGAATGTTTCCAATGAAACATGTTACAATTGAAATAAGAGAATTATCTTCTTTGATTTTCCTTATTGGCCAACCAATTTGTTACGTCATTTATTAGACGTAATGCACATTGAAAAAAAGATTTGTGAAATATTTCTTTTAATTCTTCTAAATTTTAAGGGAAACATAAAAGATTATTTACGGTCTCAGTGTGACTTGGTTGATTGGGGCATCATACTAGAATTTCATTCTATGTGTATCAGTGAAAATAAATGGAAAGTTCCATGTGCTTTCTATGTGATGAAACCTATAGAAAAAAAAAGTTATTTCTAGAAGTACTAGAGAGTATTAATGTTCTTGATGGCTATTCAAGAAACATACCTAAATGGTTCAACAAAATAAAGTTGGAGCTAAAATATCTGAAGACTCGTGATTATCACATCCTTTTGCATGAGTTGATTCTAATAGAAATCCGTAAAAACATTTCTAATATTTTAATGGTGGATATTATTAAGTTTTTTCATTTATTTAGAGATCTTTGTGCTAAAAAGTTGTCCAAGTCATTCTTGAAAAAAAAAAATTGGCAGATGCCCCATTAATTTTGTGTCAGTTAGAGAAAATATTTCCTCAATTAGTTTTCACATGCATGTTAAATCTGATTGCCCATATTTGAACTGAAATACTTCTAGGAGGAACTTTTTCTTTTTGTTGGTTATATCAACAGAATGAAATATTTACACCTTAAAGTCTTATGTCCAAAATAGGAATTATCTCGAAGGTTCTATCATGAACTGTTACTTGGCTCAAGAATGTATGGATTTATATTCAATTTATTTGTCTGATCATACTACTAGAATGAACAGACCAATGAGAAATGAAGAAGAACAATATGAGAAAATTGAACCCAGTTATCCATTACTTCTGCAAATAGAGGGAATTCCAATATCATATACATTTAAGACATTAGGACTAGAATATTGGGAGATGGAACATCGCATGTTTTTGATCAACTATGATTTTTTTTGATGACAACATCAGGTATGTAAATAGAATATATGTATATCATACCTATATATCTGTTAAAATATTATTATTTTTATCTATAGGGAACATAAAGCAATGATAAATAGAAATCATCATTCTTTATCTTTGAGAAGGAGGGAGAATTTGTATAGTAAAGAGGTTTCTTCCTGGACAGCCCCCCTACAACCTTGTAAATCCCCCCAACCCCCTGGATAGCCCCCACCCCTGGATAGCCCCACCCCCTTGAAAACCCCCTACCACCTTGGAAATCCCCCCAACCCCCTGGACATCCCCCCACCCCTAGGACACAACCCCTCCACCTGGACACCCCCCACCCCACCTGGACACCCCCACCCCTATGGACAGCACCCCAACCCCCCCCCCCCATGGACACCATACCATTCCTGGACACCCCCACCCACCCCCTAGACACCCCCTATCCCATAGGATAGCAACCCCAACCCCCAGGGCATCCCCCCCCCCCCCCCCCAAGACACCCTCCCATCCCCCCGGACCCCCCTACCCACCTGGACACCCCCTACCCCCTTGAAAAGCCCCCCCCAAACCCCCTGGATAGCTCCCACTCCCACCCTCCCCTCCCGGACACCCCCACCCCCATGGATAGCCCCCAACCCCTGGACAGCCCCCCCAACCCCCTAGACACCCCCTATCCTCATGGAGACCCCTTGGACAACCTCTCCCCCCCTAGACACCCCCACCGTCTAGAACCCCCCCCCCCCCCACCCCCTAGACAGCCCCCACCCCCAGGACAACCCCCTCCCCCTGGACACCCCCTACCCCCGGGACACCCCTACCCCCCTTGGATAGGCATAAACCATTAGATACAGTACCCCATTTCACATTACCCCTTACTATAGTATGGAATACCACATTATCCAAAAATTCAAACCTCATCTGAATTTACCTATGCCTATGAACAACAATGCCATATTCCAAACCTGAAACATAATTTTCTTATATAGAGGTTATTACCTTCTGAATTCTGAATTTAATCATGTATGTGTTATGGATAATTCAATATTGTATGTATTCAATTCATAATTCTGTATTGCATTGGATAATTTCTCTGAATTCTGAATTGAATTCTTTATGTATTTAGTTAATTTATAAATTATTTGTTAATGTTATATCGGTTTACATGTTGTATGTGTATACTTGTTGAAATAATCTTATGATTTATGTTTTAATTATTTATATGTGTACTGCGTAATTAAATACAAATTTGCAGGTATATGTGTATTGAGAATTGGTGGATGTTCATTATTGTAGGTGCACAGGGGGGAGGCAAGCTTGTTGTTGTTGCAGGTGCTAAAGGCTATGCCGACGGTTTAAAACCGTTGGCATATGTTTGAAAAGAAAACATTTACCAACAGTTTACATGAAACTATTGGTATATGTATATACCAACTATTTACAAACCGTTGGTATAGATTCTATGCATGAATTTTACCAAGGTTTTCTGAGGAACCGTTGGGGAAATAATATGCCAACGGTTTGGACAACCGTTTTTCTAAACATAGATTTTGGTATTTCAAATGGTTTTAAACCTTTGGTAAAATCTTATACCAACAGTTTCTTGTAATTATTAGTATATAATCAATTAATTACCCATGTCCCCATAGTTCCATAGCCAACAATTTGGAAAGCATTAATTTTTTTACCAACGATTGTCTAGACTTTACCAATGGTTTGAAACTGTTGGTAAAGTCTAAGTTTCCGCTATTGATCTTCATAGAGCTCATTTTTAGTCAAAAATATATTTGAGTTCAAGTTTTCACCAGGTGTGTGTTTGGATGACACCCATACCTTATAAAACTTATATAGTAGGTGTTTTCATTATAAGATCTTTTTATATAATTATCCCTTATGAATCGACCAACAATTTTTGTGGCACTGATAAACCTAGATTTCTATCTGTATCTAGATTTATTTTCTGGTGGAATTAAATGATGACGTCGTGGTGTATTCTCATACTCTGCATTACCATCCGAAACATCATTATATTTTATTGAATAAACTTATAGAGCATCATTTATCTGATAATATAACAAATTACCACTTTTTATGGATAATATTCACTTCTTGGTTGATATTATCTCAAATATATGAGGATCATTTTACCTAGAGAAGGTGAGAGTTGTACTTTCTTGGGAGCATTCCAATGAAATATTTTATATATTGATTATCTTTGAGGTATATGGTAACTTTAGGTTCTTCATACATGACGTATCCTTCATATAATCACCTATTAATGGATTGACTAAGAGGGTTGTGAATTTTATAAGGTTATAAGCCTACGAAATAGCATTTCAGAAGATGGAAGGGAGACTAACTTTAGGGTCGATCCTAATTCTTTTAGAGTCAGGTACCACCTATAAAGTCTATTATGATGCATCATGTGTGATGTTGGGATCAGTTCTGATGTAGGAGGATTGATTCATTGAATACGGTTCTCATCATTTGAGGCCACATGAGAAAAATTACTCAATTCACTATCTAGAGTTAGCTAATGTTGTTCATGTCTTAAATTTTTGGATCCATTACATAATGGGAGAGTGTTTTGTGGTGTATATGGACCCAAAAATCCTTATATGAATATTTAAATATTTTGACATGAATATTAGGTAATGAATATGGGTTGATTACCAACGGTTATTTGCATTCAAACATGCTAATATGCTTAGAAGTGGAAATGAAGTTGTTGATGCTCAGATCATGAGGATTCATACATAGGTGGTTGAGGAAGCTAGTATTGAGTGGTGGATTATGTCCATATCATTGGAGATTCGTTTAGAGGTTTAGGACCATCATGGACACTCTTTACTTGCATATTTATTAGTGAAATCTTCACTTATGGTGATAGTGAAGATGAGTAATCTATCATATTCCTTGGGCTTAGACCTATGGGAGGGTGTTATAGGATATAACCAACCTTCTAGTTGGATTGTTGTTGAGTTTTAGATATTGTTCATTTAGGGACGCATTTGGGTTCCTACTAATGTCTGATAGTAGTTGATGAGAGAATATCATGCCCCCATATGGGAAATACATCCTAGTCTTACATAGATATATTGTGACTTACACCTCCAATACTGGTGGTCGAGCATTAAAAGGGGCATAACTGGTTTTGTTACTCTGTGTTCCACAAGTTAATAAGTGAAGGATAAACCCTAGTTACCGGGGGGATTTTATATCCATTAACTATTCCAAAATGGAAATGTGATGATTTCAACATGGATTTCATGATAATATTTCCAAGGTCACTATGGGGAAATGATGACATATGAGTAATTATAGACAAGTTGACAAAGGTCACCCTTTTCTTTCCTATTTGAGAGGCTATATTGGTTGATGAGATAAGGATGGTGTATATTTAGGAGATCATACACCTCCAAAAAGTTCCATGTTCTATCGTATCAGACAGATATGTTCACTTCATGTCACAATTATAATAGGGGTTGGAAAGAGCATCGGGTTCACAGGTACTGTTGAGTATGTCCTATCACAAACAAATCGAAGGTCAGTCTAAAAATATGAAAAAGATTTTAAAGTAAATCCATCGATGATGTGGTCATTATATTGGAGGTTCTTGGGAGAAACACTTACCTCTCACTACGTTTTCTTATAATAACAGCTTTCAGGCATCCATACAGATGGCTCTTAATGAGGCCCTACAAGGTAGGTCATGTTGTACAACCTTGTACTAGTTATAGCTTATAAAGGCAGGGTTACTAGGTCCTCATATAGTTCATGAGACTTATAATTATTATTATCTTATTAGGATGTATACTTATATATACTAGTCTAGGTAGAAGTCATACACTGATCACCACCAACAACCACCATAGTTTGTGGTGGGGATTTAGCTTTTATTACATGTTTCACTTTGGATTGGGAGTAAATTTATTCCAAAAAGGGAAGTTACCATCTTCTTACATTCAACCCTTCAACATTCTAGAGATATTCAGGCCGATAGCTTATTGGTTGTAGTTTCCTCAGAGTTACTGATCCATTCAAAATTTCCTCCATATATCTCAAATTTTCTGATATCATTCTTATCCTTCACATATACTTCAGCCTAATGATGTTGAGTTGGAGTTAGATCTATCCATTCAGGATCATTCTATCAATAATTTTAATCATACCATGAAGGTTATTTGAGGTCGTTTATTTCCTTTAGTATAGGTGTTATGGTAGTATATTCATGTATATGATGAGACATGGGAGCGGGAGGTCGTCGTACATGATAAGTGGACACAGTTATTCTCAGAAGTTGTTCTACAACCCTTGGAAGGTAAACTAAGGGGTGAGTAACCTTAATGGGAGAATATTATAATAACCTAATTTTTCATTGAGGTACAAACCCTTCTCATTTCAGTTAAATCCATTATTTTTTACCTAATATATATTATTAGTAATTTTATGGAATAAATGAGGGTGTATGAGGGTTTTTCGAAGCATGATGCCCCATATTTTAAAGAAAATAGTAGGCAAAACCTATTATTAGAAATTATGAATCTTATGCCTATGAAATCATGAATTTTTATTACATAAAACATTCATTACATTGTATAAAACAGAGTATAATTTAATGTTTAGTTTCCTGGAAACAATGTACACAATACATGAAAAATTAAAAAAAATTAGTATAAATGATGTAAAATGATTAATAATTAGTACTTCCTATATACTTTTACAACGTCTTATAACCTAGGGACATACATCAAAGGAATTTCTAAGAATAAGGTCTAATAAGGGAAAACAAGGGAAAAAGTTTACATTTGATTTTGAGGAAAAATAAATAAAAACATGAGGAATATCATTATGGCATGAATAAGAGAACATACATCATATAATTAATAAAATAACATGAATAATACTTGAAAATTTTGATACAAAATTTAATATAAACTTTCGTAATCATATCAATAAATTTATTCATTGAGGTGTCATAAAAATTACGAAGGTTATTCACGAAGGTATCATATAACATGTCATCTCCGAAGATTAAATTCTTTACCCAATTAATTGGAGAGATATTAGGGTGAAACCTTCATATGTATTAATTTTCATGTTATCCACATAGATTATAACAAATGATATCATAAATAACCTATGGAGAATATAATAAAATAGGTTTCATATAAAAATCATTTTGTTTCAAAAGTGAATTAAAAACATGATCATTAAATTATTTTTAACCCATGGAATAGAAATGAAAATTTTATGTATGTCCTTAACAGTATAAAATAAATATTTTTAAATCATTATGAATACCCTTATAAAACAAATAGGTTTGGGTACTCAAAAAAAGATAATAAAATGTAATTTCTTGAGGGGAAGGTAGAAATTTTGAGAGGTAAATTCGGCAGCACAATTGGTATAAAAATTGGTTTTAGAAAAGAGTAAAAAGAGAGGGTACATGATTCTATCATTTATAAAACATAATTTTGTAGTAATTAAACGAATAAAAATATAACAATAGAGAGTTTCCATAACTTTTATAATATATATACAAAAAAGGTTCTCGAAACCAATTGAAAATACAGATATTTCCAATTCCATGAAAAGTAACTCTTGTAAAATGAGGATTGGGACCTTGGGGGCTTGAGGACGCCTTTGGAGGACTCATTTGGAGTTAAAAATATAAGATATTAATAAAGGGAGAATTCATAGTGATAGGAAATGGAGAAATGAGTGGGTATTTATTGCAAAACTAGATGATTTTTTAATTTCCAAATATAGGCCTTGGAAACCTATGTAGTGGTAAAATAAAAACCATTGGTTTTACCATAGTATTTTCTATTAGTATTGGAAACGTGGGAAATATATTATGTTATTATAATAAACAATAGTCTACAAAAATTTTATATTACTTAATTTGGCATGTGAAATTATATTTTTTCACAAAATAACATTTTTAATATTTATGTTTCTCATTTTAGAATTTGTAAAGTGATTATATATTTTGTAATTGATTAAAATATATTAAAATATATTATATGAATAAAATAACCTTTTTCAAGTCTTTTATTTTTTTCAATTAGTTATTACATTATTATTACATGATTGTGATGCCACTAATATATTAAAGAACTCAAACTATATTTTTATTATTCATGAAAAAATAATGTTTTTTTAAATTATCATAAATTCACCCTAAACTAATTTTGAAATCATAATTTCGAAAATGATATTTATTTTATCATAATAATTATTTGAATATGCTAATTTTAACATTTAAATATAAAAAAACTTATTTATTAATAAAATAGTTGATTGAAAATGCTTAAATAAATTTCTGACACTTGAAAACAAATTATCATTTAATTTTAAATAAGAGTATTTTATTCATTCTATTTAATTAAAGTAAATACTATTGATAATACATTTGTTTATTATATTAATTATTATTTTTCTAAAAAGTAAAATCTCTATCGAGAAAATCAATTTATCAAATTCCATCTAAATTTTATTAAGTAAAAATATTCTTAAAATGGAAATAATAGAGTAACAATTTTATTTATACAATAAAACTAAACATTATGTAACTAGGGGATCTACACATAAATCCTTATTAAACCTGCATACACCCTAAAATTAATGTTTCTAATTGTGGTAGTTTTGTGGGGTTTGTTGACTAACATCGATGGAGCCTTATTCTATAGTAACTTGAACTTCTCCCATAGGGAATTTCATTAAAGCTTCACTTTTTGAAGATTGGATTGGAAATGCTCAAGGGATAATCCCAATGATGATACATCACATCCATGTTATGAAAGATGGTCTTAAAATGGAAAGACTCTACTTGTTGAGGCCATCAACTATTATTTCTATATACATTATCATTAATTAAAATTTTACTTATATACTCTATTGATAACATTAAAATTATTTTCATGAGTATAGTTCCGAATAGTAATATTGACAAATGGTCATATAATAGTCTGATCTAGATGGTCACATTTATCTATATATTCACTTTATTAACAAAATACATGGTTTTATTATGAATTATATAATATAACTCACATTTTTAGGAAACAATTATCATTTAAGATGTATGGGTAATTAAATTATCCCCCCTTGATGAAATTTTGTCTTCCAAATTTCAACTCATTTTTTAGCTGATAAATTGTAAGGATACTTCTACCTTATTGTATCATTTGGTCCCCATGTTGCTTCATCATATTTATGGTACCCCCACAATACTTTCACAAGGTGGGTAGTCTTGTTGCGTAGAACCTTGTCTCTATGGTCCAAGATCTTCATCAGCTTCTCCTCATAAGAGAGGTCACGTTCCAATTGTGCAACCTCAGTATTCAGTACATGTGAAGGTTCAGGTATGTACTTACTTAAGAGGGACATGTGGAATACATCATGAACATGATGTATATTTGGTGGTAGTTCTACCTGATAGGACATTACTCCTATGCGATGAAGGATTTAATAGGGGCCAATGTACATGGTGCTAAGCTTCTCTTTCTGCCCAAACTGCTAGACTCACCTCCAAGGTGATATTTGAAAGAACAGTTTTTCACCAACACCAAAATCCATGTTTCTTCAATGGTTTCATCATATCTCTTCTTTCGAATCTGAGAGGTCTTTATGTGTTGTTGGATGGAATTAAACTTTTCTATCATCTCTTAAAAAGATCAAGACTAAGAAGATATCTCTCACCAACTTCATCCAAACAAGTAGGAGTTCTACATGGCTTCCCAAATAGAGCATCCTAGGGTTTCATTTGAATACTCAAGTGGAATTTTTTTGTGTCTGGTAACTCAACTAATATGATATGTTTATCCCTTACACCTTTAAATTACATTGATCATGTTCTCAGTATGTCCTCAAGTGTCTTAATAGTTCTTTTAGATTGGCCATCACCTTTTGGGTGATAGGATATAAAAAAACTCAATTCAGTATTATGATTATGGCGAATACTTCTCTAGAATATTTATTTGAAACATGGATCAAACTCTAGAATGATGGAAATTGGCACTCCTTGTAACCTCAACACTTCATTTATGTAAATCCTAGGAATTTGATCGAGAGAAAAATATTCCTAAATAGTGATGACATTGAATTCCTTGGTGGGTTGATCCATTATAACCCATATCTCATTATTTCCATTTGATTCTCTCAAGGGAAAAGTGAAAAATATCATTGTGATATATTATTACTTCCATGTTGGTACAGGTAGTGGTTGCAAAACACCTTTTGGAAGTTGTCTCTCTACCTTCACATGATGACACACTAGGAATCTTATAGTGTAGTTTTCAATATCCATTTTCATTTTATCCCACCAAATCTCTTCTAGGATGAATAGATAATGTAGAGATATGACCTTCATCCATAGTATCCTTCTTTATTTTTGTAATAGATGGAAAACCTAGTGCAGTACAAAATTTTAGTACACCATCTTGATTAATATTTAACATAGGAAACAACCAATTACTCACATCTTATATCATCTTATGTAAAAAAGGATTCTCTCTTTGATATTTTTTACCTACTCTAGTAATGATGGTTCAGAAATCATTTTGGATAGGGTTGATGATGTCCATGCCCTTACGATTCCCATTTCCACTTTTACTACGTCTTTGATCAAAGGATATACTTGAATCATAATCATTTCTAGCCCAACATGGTCTTTCCTATATAGTGCATCATCAACACTGTTATATCTTATAGGATGATAATTAATTGAACAATCATATTATTTAAGAAGTTTCAACCATCTCCTCTCTCTCATGTTCAATTCCTTTTGTGTGAAAATATACTTCAATATTTGGTAGTCTTTTTATATATCACATTTCTCCAAATAATGATATTTCCTCCCTATCTTCATAGAAAAACAAACTGTAGCCAGCTCCAGGTCATGCGTAGGATAATTCTACTCATGATACATTAACTATTAAGATACATCTTGTAATTTTCAATGAGGACACACCCAATCCCTTTCATAGATGTGTCACTAAAAATAATGAATCCTTATCTGATAGAGGGTAGAGTTTACCTGGGTGAAGTAACCAATATTTTATTCAGCTCTTGGAAACATACTTCACACTCCTTTTTCAAGATCAACCTATCCCATTTTTGAGTTAACATGGTCAGTGGATTAGAAATTCATGAATTTTTTTTTGCAAACCTCTTATAAAATCCCATTAAACCACGGAATCTATGAATCTCATTTAATATTATAGGATGATTCCACTACTATATAACTGATTTCTTCATAAGGTCAAATAATATTTTTTAATTGGTTACATTATTCCGCAAGAAAGAAACTTATTGTAAACAAAATTCACACTTATAGAACTTTACAAATATCCTCTCCTTTCTCAGAGGTTGTAATATAAACCTTAGGTGATCTTCATACTCCTCAAAACTTTTATAATATATCACAATATTATTAATAAAAACTACCATAATGTTTTCATGGTAGTATTTAAATACTATATTCATCAAATCCATAAATATAGAAGGATAATTAGTCAGGAAAAAGGTAATAAAAACCTACTCTTAATTCCCATTCCTTTCTCCAAAGGAGCTCTTTGGAATACATTCATTATTCACCCTCAATTAATGATAACTAGATCTAAGATCAATCTAGCAGAGAAATTGAGCACAAGAAGTCTAGTCAAATAAATCGATAATCCTTGGAAGAGGGTAATTGTTCTTCACAGTGATCCCTTTTATTTCTCTATAATCAGTGCATAACCACATTGATCCATTGTTCATCTTCACAAAGTGAATAGATTATCCCCAAGGAGACACACTTTTCCAGATAATTCTCATCTCCAAAATATCTTGAAGCTATTTCTTTAATTCCCCCATCACTATATTGTTTATTCTATATGGGTTTTTTGATATCGTCTTGGATCTAGGAATGAGTTCAATTGATAACTCTACCTCCCTTTTTATAGGAGGTTTAGGTAAATCTCCAAGAAATATTCTAATGCATTCCTATATTATGGGGGAATTTTCTATTATTATACTTTCATTTCCTTCTTCATATTCACTAATAATTTCCATAATGAAGGTCCTTCAAGGTGATTCTTGACAAATCTCAGGTAGAGATATCTCTCCTTTGAAAAAAAACTCTAGGTTTTCCATTCAATAATATTGGCATTTCATTGCTGTTATATTTTATAATAGTATTATACTTTGACATCCATTCTATCCCTAGTATAGTTTCGAATTCCATCATAGGAATGACTACTATCAAAGAAATTGGGTTTTCCAAACTAAATACTAGAGTTACTATACACTTTTGATGCTTAGATAATCCCTCCAGGAGTCTTGATATATAAATCTACTTCTAGATGTTCCAGGATTTATTTTATGTTATTTGAAAACATGGAATAAATAAAGGAATTAGTATAATTTTAATCAAATAGAGTACTTCATATCATTGAAAGAATAATGAGAGTACCTTCCAAAACATCATTTGGAGCCTCTACTTCATCCATTATGATAGAAAACACCTTAATTTTCCCCCTTGGCATATGCTGGGGTTGATGGTGGTTCCCCTAAATTATCTTTGGATTTGGAAAATGATTGGAAAAGGGACCAAGATTTCAAAACATGAAGAAATGTACATGATGATTGGATTTCACAATCTTCCCTTTTTCATTTGTGTTGAGAAGTTGAGGATTCAACACACTACAACAGTTCCAACAAATATGGTCATATCTTCAACACTTGTAATATTTCCTACTCCTAAGAAAGAATTTATATGAATGCTTCTTTCTAAATGTGTTGCATGTGGGAAGCGACAATTTTTCCCTCCTCTTCCATGGTCAAAGTTCATCCCTAATCTTGGATCAATTGATGTCTTTTTTTATTTCATATATAGGTCCACTACGTCTCTCTGAACTCTATTTCAACCTTCATTGCACTTCAAACTATCTCCTCATTTATTTCGTTGTCTTGATTGGTACAATTCTTCCCTAGATGTGGCCTTATTCCACCAATGAATCTATAAACCTTTGCATTAGGATCCGTGACAAAGAAATAGTTATAATGGTAATTTATTGTAAATTACATCTCGTAGCATCCAAAAGATTCATTTTCCATATTCTTCAGATCTAGTAATTCCTTCTCTATTTTTATTTTCATTGAATGGGGGAAATATTTTTTTGAAAAAGGTTCCCCTAATCTCTTCCCATTTAATATCTTCAATCTCCCTTCATGGAATCTATTTTTAATCAGTTTCCACAACTCATTAGTTTCTCCCTCTAAGAGGTACACATCCAAGGTGTCTCTCTCTTATTCAAAACATTTGGGTATAGAAAATATCTTCTCTATCAGGATTATCCATTATTCCTAAATCAATGGGTCATTAGATCTAATAAAATAAGGTGGTAATTGTTGCATAAAGGTCTCAATGAAAAGTTTTTCCCTTCAAGTTTAATCAGGTATCTCATCTTGGTTCAAGTTATTGTTACTAACTTGATTTAGTTTACTCATCATTCTCATGATGTTTTCCCTTCCAAATTTTATCAGTGGGTCATCAATTCCTAGTATATTACGCTCAACATTTCTGTGCTTCCTCCTATTTCCCTCCATTTTCTAAAAGAAAAAATCCTTAGTGAGAAACATGTTTCCTTTAAAAGTATTATAATTTTTTAAAGAATTTTATGTCTTAAAACATCATGCTCAAATCTGTTATTCTTTAAAAACAATTAAATTTTATCTAAATCATTCATAATGTAACATAAAAATCATGTGATTAGCCAAACATATCCCCTGGGAGTGTCAAATAAGAAGTGCATGATGGCCGGTTTTCATGCACTAGTTTCCATTCGAGTCCTGCTCAAAGTGGTGTTTGTTGGAGTTGGTGGCCTAGAACCAACTAATTTGTACTTTATTCATTAAATAAACACCATACCACATATTGATTGTTCTTCTGCGTGAAAATTCATGTGATAATGTCCCAAGGATAGTTTTTTCATTAATGGGTCATAGTGGATCCCTGCTATGATGTGAACCCAGAATTTCCATAACAATGCTCTGGAATATATGTTCTATCACCAGATGATGTCATTTGAGGGACACAAATAATACAGGCCATTAGGAGTGGGGACTCCTAAAACATTGAGGCACCTTATCATGGTGTGCGCCCTTGGCAATATCTAGGAGGATATTATGAGAACAAGACCTGCCATTAAGAAATCTACATTTCAGAGTGTCATTGGATGTTCATATCTACGGATGTGTGTATTGGTCCTTGGAATTTAAGATTATTATTAATGGGTATTACATATTGCACACTTAGATGTATTGACAAAAACTGTGATGACACACTGTTCGCAACGAGGTAGGATACGTTGGGTGCTTCACAAGTAATATTGCATTAATAGATAATGCGAGAACGAATTTATCTCTTCTGTTCCATAACTGAAGTAGATATCTCAGTCCCTTTGATGGAATTGATATAGCCTAAATAAATCCATGTCCATGGTAATGAATGGGTGAGCTCAATTCCAAAAAGTCAAAGAAAAAATAATCGAGAACTTGGGTTGATGGCACAAGTATGCAACCCACATGATTCGAGATATCGTGACAAAGGGATTATATTACACGGTAAGCATTCGTATGAGGTGACACATCATTACGTTGTTAACTTCTTTCTCTATGGGTTCCTTCATGTGTTTCTAGATGCTGACTTTGGACTTTAGGCAGGCTCCACCTAATACCACTGAGAAAGAAGCCTAGAGGGATACACACTAAGTGTGTCCATGTATCTCAGTTAAATATTATTTTTATAAGTTAAATAAAGATTATTCTCGACTGTGGTTTAATAATTATTTAAGGATTACTGATTTCATTTATTTCGACACTAGTTATTCAAGAGAATATATTATGGGTGAAATAATATATATTTATTACCGAGTAATGTAGTTACATTTATTTTGGAAATAAATAGCCTTTATTCACAGTCTAGTAAATGTGGTGGAGGAAATAAAAAAAATGAAACCAAGATATACATGTCGTGTATATTGAATGTACACGCCATGTATTTTTCAAGGAAGATGAGTACATGCTATGTATTAATGATTACACGCCTTGCAGTTTTTCCAATCAGGATTTTGAGGAAATAATATCATTTTATTAAATGATATTTATTATAATCAGCATGGGAACATATCAAGGTATTAATCATTCCATGTGGGGGTTTTCAATAAGAGTTAATGAAACAAATAAAATGAGTAACGTGTTTATTTATGGTCAAAACACTGTGACCTCAAACCCAATTATAAATATCCTCACAACCACAACAATTTTCTAGAGAGAATCGTTGTGCACAAAAATTTTGGAGAATTCTCTCAAGACTGAAAGAACTCCTTCCTCCAAGAAGGCTCTCAAGACCGAGAGAGATCCTCTTCTATCGGATCAAGGAAATCTAAGTCAGACAACATAAGCAAAGGATTCTCCACACTAGCACCCATAGATTCCTTTGGCGGCATCTGAAGATATGTGGAGAATGTGTGAATCATTGCTACAGGAATCCTACACTTGGATTCTACGAAGCAATAAAGGATCACATCAGATCGTTACTGGAGACATCAATGAAGAAAGAATTCCATCAAGGAAATTATCATCAATTAATTAAATTAATTATATCCAACATATGATGATCATGTCTTTATGGTTCTGGGACTCCCTCTTTCATTTTCATTATTCATTCTATTCCTATGATCTGGCATTTTATTATTGTGACCGATCCTAGATTGATCGTTGTTAACTCTAAAATTAAAGATCGTAAAACCCACCAATGCACTTCTGATGCACCCAGAACCTACAAGTGGTATCAAAGGGAGGTTATATCACTGATTATAATTATTTACTTTTTTGTTGGTGATTTATGGATTTAATAATTTAGTTGCTTCAATTCAGGTTACTCATTCTTTAAAATCTAAATCTAGATATCTGTTCCTCCGCTGTCGTTTCTCATTAACCTTACAGAAATGAATTTTTCTTTTAATTTTCATTAAAATGTAATAGAGAAACTCATCCGGAGGTGCCAAACTCTCCTGTCCATACAACACTATAATACATGGCATGTATTTGGAAGTACATGACGTGTAGTCTAGGTTCAATGCATTGACTGGTCCGCCAAATTAGGTTGTGTATTGGATCTAATCTAAGTAATTTATGACACCATGTGTTGACCAGGAATAAGTGGCACATGGTTTCTGGATTACACGCCATGTGGTCCAACTGAACACGGTGGGTAGTCCCTTCGGGTTAGGGTTGGACCATGTACCCCGTACATGGCTTGCCCAGCAGGAGACCGTGTAACACAGATACTACATGGCCTATTTCCAATACAACACACTATGTACTCCAAAAATTTCTGAATTACATCCACATTCCATGTCCCTATGCGTGTACTTCGGATGGATGGGTGAAAATTTACACTCCATGTAGTCAGAACTACACGTCGTGTACTCATCCAAATTACGCAGATTTATTACAAATTTATTATTATAATATAAAATACCTTGAGACGTGTACCATAGTGTAGGTGTAAAGATGAGGCACAACACGTGATAGGTGTTTTAATATATATGTGTTTAATTTAACATATGCTTAATGAATTGGAATTCACTGGCTTGCCTCCAAGGTACAAGTTACGTAAAAAGATAATTTTAAATGAATTTATTTGTTCAAAATTATGATGGATGAGAGTGTCAAGGAAATTCAGAAAATGGGTTTAAGATAAAATGATTGATTAATTAACGATAATTAATTGATTCAAGTGTTATTTATCCTAAACAAGAACGATTAAAGAATTGAATGCTAGTTTTATTAATGTGTAATATCGTTGCATGTATGGATGATCATGAGTTAGACCAAGACCTTTTTTTGTGAAATGTTTCTTTTAATTTATTTATTTAAATTAAATTTGTTGGCATGAGAGCCTTCTCCTCATTAATATATAGGGCATGCGTGCCCAAGGTTTCTTTTATGTAAAACCCCTTTTACCCCTCACCTACGAGTGAGATAAATGCGTATGTAATGGATGGACCTACCAAGCTAGTGGAGGCAGCTCAAGTTAGGATCCAAGGTGAATCCAATCCAAAGAGATACAAAGGAGTACAGTTGGAAAGCTTTAAACACGAACCAGAAAGGTTAAAGGTGTTTTACCCCTAGGTATTTGGTTAGTTTATCAACCGCTAGAAAAACTAACCAATATAAAATCTCATGATCATACCATTTTATTTATTTCAATCAGTTGCATGGTTTAAATTTATTGTGGGTGTTTTGTCACAATCACACTATTAATTAATTAAACATGCATTCAAAATGGAACTAAAATAAGATAGGATTATACGTAAATATTATCTTAGACATGGTTAATCACTTAAGTATATCCCACTTAATATTAAAAATCATGTAATGAAATATAATAAATTGTCAATTTACATATAAGGATAAAATCCCTCAAAGAAATATTAAGTCAGCATATCCTTCCATAATCTTTGTTAGAATTGAACCATAGTTCAAAGTGCTTGACCAACCCTAGTTGGGGTGCTTTCAGTTATCGGGGAATTCTAATTCCAGGTTTTGGGTGGACTTAACTTGGTTCATATCAAGGGTTGACTACCACAACAGGACTTGGTCTGACCACGATCCAAAGGTTGAGGAAATACAAAATAAAAGGATTTCATGATTGGGGAGTCCACTCAGCGGATCAAGGAGATGTGAGTTAATGCAGTTGGCATTTAGAATTCCTACCTAAAACCCTTCAATTTTCTTGACCAACCCTAGTTGGGGTAATGAGAAGGGAAATATGGATCCTTGACACTAGAATATTCATGCAACTGAATATTCTGAATTCAATGGTGAGGGCTATTGGATTTAGATAAAATAGTGGGAGACTAATAAGTATTAATTTATTTATTTGTCTTTTTTTTATAATAATATACTAAAACGTTTTCTCATCTTAATTTTTAGAAATGAAAAAAAAATAAATTCAGACATATCATTCTGACCCATACTTGAGAAGGAAAACATTCTCACCAGAACCAATTTCCATGAGTGGAAGAGGCATTTATGCGTCATCCTTCGCCACGAGAGGAAGTTGTATGTGCTGGAAGAGCCTATTCTAGTTACACTTGGAAAAGAGGCCAGTGATGAGGAAATATATCTTAATATGAAACACATTGATGGTGCCATATATTTCTAGTGTTTCCTGATATCGTCCATGTCTAATGAGCTCTTGAAGTAACATGAATACATGGACGCGTATAGCATGATGTCTCACCTTAAGGATCCCTACCAAGAGAAGGCGAGATAAGAGAGATATGATATCTTCAATGCTTTGTTTACAACTAATCATGGAGAGTATGTTCCAGCTAGGCCTCATGTAGTCAAGCTCATTGGATACACTGAATGCCTGGAAATCTTAGGGATTAAGTTCCCAGATGAGTTGCGTACAGATCTCATCCAATCATCACTGCCCAAGAACTTCTCTAGCTTCATTTTCAATTATAAAATGAGTAACAATGAGAAGAGTTTATTGTAACATATGACCTTAATTGACCAGGTAGATAAGGACATGGGGTGTGAAAAACTCGCAGTCCTTATGGTGAATAAGAAAAGGAACGACAAGGAAAAGGGGCCAAAGACTTATAAATGGTCTGAATCCCCTGAGCACTGACCTTATAAGAAGGGGAAGATCCAGAGGTAGGGCAAGGAACATGAGGCAGTATGTTTTTCATGTGGCAAGCAAGGACACTATAAGAGGAACTGCACCCAGAAGCATGGGGATGCAAAAGGTGCATTTGTTATTGAGTGTAATCTTTCCATTTCTACACATTGGGTATTAGATACTGCTTTTGGGGCTCACATATATATTCAAATGCAGGAACCAACTAGATTTATAAAGATTGACAGAGGAGCGGTAGAGCTTCAAGCTACCAATGGCATGAGGTTGGCTGCACTATCCATTGGCAATTACCACCTCTCATTGCCGAATGGGATGATTTTGGTTTTACATAATTGTTATTATGTGCCTAGTGTTTCCAAGAACATAATTTTTTTATCTTGTTTGGATATAGATGGATATATTTTAATGTTTGGAAATAAGGGTTGTATATTTTATAAGAATAACGTATTTTATGGTATGGTGCATTTAAATAATGGTTTGTATGTATTTATTTTTGAAAACCATGTATTGGAAATTGATAACAAAACAAACTCCCATGACCCATACATCACCCAGTTGTGGCATCATCGTCTCGGTCATGTAAACAAGAAATTCTTGACAAAGCTCTTCCAAGATGGCTATTTAGACTCTACTAAGCTAAAACCACTTGATAGATGTCACGCTTGTTTACAAGGTAAAATGACAGAGACACTTATCGATGGAAAAGGTGAAAGGGCCACAGAGCTTCTAGGATTTGTGCACACGGATGTGTGTGGACCATATCTTGTAGAAGCTAGAGGTGGATATTCTTACTTCATTACTTTTACTGATGATTTGGGTAGATATGGATATGTCTAATTGATGAGGTATAAGTCAGAAGTCTTAAGGAATTAAAGAATGAAGTAGAGAACCATGTTGGTATGAAGATAAAAAGATTCTCTCAGATTGAGGTAGAGAATATCTAAACCAAGAGTTGATCGATCTTCTATAGGAGTCTGGGATTCTATCTCAGCTCACTCCTCCTTATACACCACAGTGGAATGGTGTTAATGAAAGGAGGAACTGTACCTTGTTTGACATGGTGAGGTCAATGATGAGTCAGGCAGATCTTCCATTATCCTTTTAGGGATATGCATTTCAAACTACAGCATACACAATAAAAAGAGTTCCAACTACGACGACAATGGAATTCTTTCTGAGTTATGGAATGAAAAGAAACCCATATTTTCGCATAGACATGTATTGGGATGTGAGGCATTTGTTAAGGCCTTCTCAGGCAACAAACTAGCACCCCGTGGCATGGGTGTATCTTTATAGGTTTTCCCAAGGAAAAAAGGATATTACCTATATAACATTCCAGACAATAAATTGACCATCACCAGACAAGCCATCCTTCATGAGAGGGAGAACATTTTCAAAATGGATAGTGGGAGAAAGATTCACTTCGACAAAGTTGATGCTCAAGATACACAGGAGTTGGTATAGGAATAAGTTCCCCAGGTCCCCGTAAAAGAGGTTCTAGAAACACAAGTATTTCATAGGAGCTCAAGAGAGGTAAGGGAACCAAATAGATTTGGTTTCCTAGTCACCGAGGATGGTGAATCATTAATATTGGACAATGATGAACCAATCATTTACAAGGAAGTAGTAGAATGCTCAGAAGCTGCAATATTGCTAGAATCTATGAATTCTGAGATGGATTCCATGTATCAGAACCAATTCTAGGTTCTGGTCGATGATCCAGTTGATATAAATCATGTTGGATACAAATCGGTATTCAAGAAAAAACTGGATATAGAAGGTCAAGTTAGCACCTATAAAGTAAGGTTAGTGGCTATAGGATTTAGACAGCATTAAGGAATTGACTATGATGAAACCTTCTCGCGAGTTTCCATTTTTAAATCCATAAGAATCATACTTTCCATAGAAGCTTACCATGACTACGAGATTTGTAAAATGGATGTCAAAATAGCATTCCTTAATGGGAATCTTCATGAAGATGTCTATATGACACAACCAGAACGGTTTGTGACACCAGGTGAAGCTAAACGGGTTTTCAAATTTCAAAAATACATTTATAGTTTAAATCAAGCATCCAGGTCATGGAACATTCGATTTTATGAAGCCATACAGGAATTTGGTTTCATTAAGAACAAATGCGAGCCATGTGTTTATAAGTGGTTTAATGGGAATGAGATCATTTTCCTAGTAGTATATGTTGACGGCATATTGCTTACAGGAAACGATGTACCAGTTTTACAGTCAGATAAGGACTAGTTGAACAAGTGTTTCTCCATAAAGGACTTGGGTGAAGTAGCCTACATTCTAGGGATCAAGATCATTCTTGATAGATCCAAGACACTGCTTGGACTAAGTCAGGGTACATACATTGACCAAATACTAAGTAGATTTAGTATGGAACAATCCAAGAGGGTATTGGTTCTTGTGTCACATGGCATACATATTTCTAAGAAAATGTGTCCTCAAACACAACATGAGAAAGATAGAATGTTTAAGATCTCATACGCTTCGGCTATAGGATCCATCATGTATTTCATGTTATGTATCAGTCTTGATGTTGCCTCTACACTAAGCATGGTAGGCAGATATCATGCAGATCTTGGAGAACAGTATTAGAATGTTGTTAAGACTATCCTTAAGTATCTGGGAAGAACAAAGGATATGTTCTTGGTGTATGGAGGATACGAGTAGCTTGTCATCAGAGGGTATGCTGATGCTGGTTTTCAGATAGATCTGAATGATCTGAAGTCGCAATCTGTATATGTTTTCTATATCAATGGAAGAACTCTAAGCTGGAAGAGTTCAAATCATCCAGTTGTTGCTAATTCTACAGTAGATTCCGAATATATAGCGGCTTCTGATTCATCTAAAGAATCCATTTGGATTCAGAACTTTGTCTAGAATCTTGATGTGGTTCCTAGCAGTAAATACCATATCACGTTGTATTGTGATAATATTGCAGTTGTCGATTTTGAAAAAGAACCAAGGTCACATCAAAGAATAAAGAACAAACTCCAGAAGTATCACCTCTTGAGGGATTTCTATCAAAGTGGTGATTTTGCAGTGAGAAGAGTGTCCATGGAAGAGAATTTGGTGCACCCCATGACTAAAGGACTATCTCAGCAGAAGCATGAATATCATGTGAGAGCAAGCGGGTTAAAAGTTTTGATTAGTTGAATCTAGTCCAAGTGGGATTCTATTGGATTTGGTGGCCTATAACCAACTACTTTGTACTTTATTCATTAAATAAACACCTTATCACATCTTGATTGTTCTTCTCCATGACAATGCATGCGATAATGTCCCAAGGATAACTATTTCATTAAAGGGTCATAGAGGATCCCTACGATGATGAGAACCTAGAAGTGTCGTCACATTGTTCTTGAATATATGTTTTTTGGACGGATGATGTTATTTGAGGGATACAAATAATACAGGCCATTAGGGATGAGGCATCATAAAACTTTGAGGCACCTTCTCATGGTGTGCGCCCTTGGTAATATCTATGAGGATATTATGAGAAAAGGACCCACCAGTAGGAAATCCACATTTCTCAGTGTCATTGGATGTTCCTATCTATGGACATGTGTATTGCTCCTTGGACTTTAATATTATTATTAATGGGTATTACAACTCATGAACTTAGATTTATTGACAAAAACTGTGAAGACACACTTTTCGCAGTGAGGTAGGATATGTAGGGTGCGTCATGAGTAATACTGCATTAATAGATAATGCGAGAAAGGATCTGTCTCTTCTATTCCATAACGGAAGTAGATATCTGAGGCCCTTTTATGGAATTGATATAGCCTAAAAAATCCATTTCCATGGTAAGGAATGGAAAAGTTTAATTCTGGAAATTCAAAGAATGAATAATCCAGCACACGGGTTGATGGAACTAGCATGCAACCTACTTGATTTGAGATATCGTGACAAAGGGATTATATAGCACAATAAGTGTTTGTATGAGGTGACAGGTCATTGTAGCATTAACTTCTTTCTCTATGGGTGCATTGGCATTTGCTAGACGCTAACCTTGGACTTTAGATAGGCTCTTCCTAATTCTAATAAGAAAGAGGCCTAGAGGGTCACACACTAAGTGTGTCCATGTATCTTAGTTAAATATTAATTTAACAAGTTAAATAAATATTATTCTCGACTGTGGTTAAATAACTATTTAAGGATTCATGATTGCATTTATTTCGACAATAGTTATTCGAGAGAATATATTGTGGGAGAAATAATATATATTTATTAGTGAGTAATGCAGTTACATTTATTTAAGAAATAAATATCCATTACTCAAGGTCTAATAAATGTGGTGTAGGCAATAAATAAAAACGAAAACAAGATAAACACGTCGTTTAAATTGAATGTACATTTCGTTTAGTTTTCAGGGAAAACGAGTACGCGATGTGTATTAATGATTACACACCATTTATTTTTTCCAGTTGGGATATTGATGATATAATAATGTTTTGTTAAATGATATTTATTATAATCAGCATGGGAACATGTCAAGGAATTAATAATTCGACATGGGGGTTTTTAATAATAGTTAATGAAATAAATAAAATGTGTAACTCATTTATTTATCATCATTAACACTGTAACCTCAACCCCGATTATAAATATCCCCACAACCCCAACACTTTTCCAGAGAAAATTGTTGTGCACAATAATTTTGTAGAATTATCTCATGACCGAAATAAATCCTTCCACCAAGAAGGCTCTCAAGATTGAGAGAGATCCTCTTCCATCGGATTAAGGCGATCTAAGGCGAACAATTCAAGCAATGAATTCTATGCGCTATCCCCCAGATATTCCTTTGGCGACGTCCAGATATACGTGGAGCACGCGTGGATCACTTCTATAGGAATCCTACACATGGATTCTACGACGCAACGACGAATCACATCGGATCGTGACCGAAGACATCAACGAAGAAATAATTCCATCAAGGTAATTCTTATCAATTAATTAAATTAATTACCACCAACATATGATGATCCTGTCTTTATGGTTCTAGGAATACCTCTTTCTTTTTCTTTCTTCATTCTATTCTGAAGATATGGCATTTTATTTTTGTGACGGATCTCGGATTGATCGTAGTTAACACTAAAATTAAACTTGGGAAAACCCACCAACGTGCTTCCGTTGTGCCCAGAACCAATAGTGTTTTCAGGTTTTACCCCTAGATACATCTGTTCCATATCCACATCCACATGTTCATATCCAGATAGGGATTTCTTCGCTTGGAAACCACATACTTAAAATTTCACCAGAATACTAGGAAATTATCATATATTTTAACACAACCCATTAATTCTTCCTAAATTTTTAAAATCCTAGTTTCAAAAAATAACAAAACCTTCCTTTGAAACCAACTATGGTGTCCTATATTTTTATTACATAAAATTTTCATTTCATTGTAGAAGATATATGATATTTTAATGTTTAGTTTCTTGGAAACAAGGTGTATAATACATATAAACATGAAACATTATTCTAAACAACATGAAAAAATTATTCATTGGTTAACCCTAATTAATTTTACTCCATATCATAACCTCCGGACATACATCAATGTAAAGGATGAGCATAAGGCTCGATAAGGGGAAAAAAGGGAAATATTTTACAAGCGATCTTGAGGAAGATTAATAATAACCTGAGAAATATCATTATGGAAGGAACAATAGAACATGAGTAATATCATAAATAAAAAATCATGAATCATACTTATAAATGTGTCTACAAAATTTAATTTAGACATTCATTAGAATATCACCATCTTTAATCACCAAGGTGTCATAAATATTCCAAAGGTTATTCACCAAGGTATCATATAACAACTCATCTCTATATATTAGATTATTTTACCAATATATTAGAGTGTTATCATGGTGAACTATTCATGTTAATTAATTTCCATTGACACACATATATCATAATAAATCATTTCATAAATAACATGGGGAGAATAAAATAAAATAGGTCCCATATCAAAATCATGGTGTTTCAAAAGTGCTTAAAAAACATGATCATTATTTCATTTTTTAACCACAAAAAGGGAAAGAATGTTTTATATATATCTTTAACATATTAAAATAAATATTTTTTTAATATTTCCTTATAACACTATACAATAAAGTAGTTTAGGTATTCACAAAAATAGAATAAAATGGAATTTATTGAGAAGAACATAGAAATTTTGAGAAGTAAATTCGACAGTATAACAAGTATAAAATGTGGTTTTAGAAAAGGGTAAAGAGAGATGGGATATGGTTCAAAATGTATATGTATGGAAATTAATATAAAATCAATAATATAGAGACACAATAACATTTATAATACATATAAAAAAGGTTCTTAAAATTAATGTAAAAGAAGGATATTTCCCTTACCATTATATTTAACTCTTAAAACATCTGGATTGGGACATTGTGGGACTGATGAAACCATAGGAAGACTCTTTAGGTGGTAAAACTATCTTATATTTGTGGAGAATGAATTGGGAGTAAAATAAAACAGAGAAATGGGTGGATATTTACAGAAAAAGTGGAGGATTTGTTTATTAATTTCCATATAAATGTCTTAGAAGCCTAGGTAGCGGTAAAAGATAATCCAAGGAATTTCCTCAAGCAAAGCATACTCACCTAATTCCATTCTTGTATAATTTCAGGGGAAGATTCTGTGGTCGGTATTATACCATGTAGGTGGTACTCTTGGACCATGGTGTTTTCCACCTATCAATGGATTTTTTAGGTAGGTGAAATCTTATTGCATCCTATTGGGGATGTATCTATAGATAATTTACTAGAGTGAACGTTGGATGATGAATACGTTTTCTCAGGTTGATATGTTTTTATTCAGAGAATTATTTGCGATCACATATACAAAAAGGAATAAGGTTACTGATTAGTGAAATATCATAGGCCTGATGTTCTCAATCATATATGCATGGTTAAAAAATGTCTTGTTTTCCTGATATGTCCATTCTATTTGTGTAGACTTGTCAATTAATGGATGGACATGTAGGAACCCTGGTTACAGAGCATCATCTATAAGATTAGGTTTTTCATACTACATTTTTGATAGGGTATAAAAACACAATGTATCTAGATGCATGATTATTCTACCATTTGAGAGATTCGTTTCATATTATCTATCCTCATTTGTGTATGGTGGGAAAATAAAATGGTATAATGGATAATAATTGATCATTTTTTTTTAGTGATATTAACTTTGCGTTCACCTTTTTTTCATCAGGAGAGGATGTTTGGATGAGATCCATCTAACTGTTTGATTGTGGGGGGATTTCCTTTTCCACAATCATGAATATCAAGTTACCATTATCACTCTCACCGGAAATTTCCAATGGTTCCCTCATTCACAACTGGGTACGTAAAAATATTCCAAATGTGTGAATCACTTGGGTTTTCAGGCCCAAGGACTCTTGGGTACTCGCATTGGTCGAGAGGATAGGAGATTGGGCTCATCGCACCCTTGTGCGGGGAATTATATCCTACTATGCGACTCTCTTATAGGTTTATGATGTGTTCATGAATCTCTTCATAATCCCAATATTGGACTGGTTACCATTAAAATAATGAGGTGTTAATTATCATTTAAGTTCAAAAGACCAAGGGGTTGTTTACTGAGTCCATTTGTATATATCTAAGGTTCTCTGTCATTTTCCAGTAATGGGTGGGTGCTTTTGTGTTGAAGTTGTATACCCAAGTGCTTCGGAATGTGTTTCCATTCAAGGAGGTAGTTAATATTATGGAAAGGGTATTGATCCATTATGAGGAATCATTATATCATGGTTATCGAAGGATTCAAAATCCACATAGTTCATTGGACATGTTCTATTTAACATCATACAGAGAGAACATACATGGGTTCTCTAAGAGACCAGGTGTTTGAGATCCTGTTCGAGAGGGATATCCTATGTTTCATGACTATATAGAGAATCCGAGCTTCCATATTTAATTTGATTAAGTATTACACACAGAGATTTTCCCCTATCACTGTAGATACATATTATGTTGATGACATGATTGTTACAGTACCCTAATCCCATGTGATCTATTCTTAGTGTGAGAAAAAATGGATAGAAATTATCATTTTCATTTCTCACGATGTTGGACATATTTTCTAGGACTTCCTTTAGTCGATTTATTATAGAACTCAAGCTTGAGGGAGACATCCTACAGGTCCTAGTTATGACAGGAATCATAGTTCCTTTTATTTCTCAATCCACATATGGATGAGTAGAGTAATCACCCTATGGGAATGATTGGGTCCAAAATGTCAAAAATGAAATTTTAATAAGGCCTGCATTGAAATGGATGTTTATTCGAGCTTGCGTCTTAGGAATGCATCCTACATATCCTAATTATTATAGGAATCAGAGTTCTCATAGTTTAATCATTCCCTTCTGGTTGTACCCAAGGTAGATTCCCTTGTGTTGAGGATAATGTGTCATCACACTCATTGGGGCTTTAAATATGTATGTTTCATTAGTTGGTGGAGACTCGGGATTTGAATGATATAATTATTTCAATCACCTAATCTCATGTGAGCTATGATCAGTGTGAGAAACAAGGTATGGAAAGCAATCAATATCATTTTCGGATGATTGAGGGACTTACATATTGGGAAACCCTAATAGATCATGAAACTTGAAGAGGTAGAAAACATATATTGAATATGGAAGGAATTAGAATCATTAAAATTCCTTTTTTTTGGCCTCACACTCTGAGGTTTTCCGATCTAATTGGACATATAATGTTATGTCACAAGTTGGGTCCTACAATATATAATTTCTCTTGTGAACTATTTTCTATCCTAACATGTATTGATAGCCCTCTTGTCCTGATATGTTGGAGAGTAACTTCCTTGAATATAATAAGACAACAAAGTGATCTAGTTGGTCTTTATAAAAGACATTGTGTAACCCATGTATGGTATCTATAGTTTGTCACATGATCAAAGTTGATTTTCCAGAGGACACTGCACGATCTGAGTAGTATGTCCCAGAATATGTTGCAAGACATGGCTAGCTTATCTAGTGGGTGTCACATGATCTTGCTAACTTTCCCTAGTTTCATTCAAAAGAGTTGTCTTGCGACATATGTTTGGTTTCATGGGAGTAAAAATGAAGCGTGTTTCATGTATTGGCTAACATACTAGGAGGGAATTTTAAGACCTTGCAGATATGTCTAGAGGGAATCCTGAGTATCGCCTGACTTTCCTAGAGGGTATCACGGTGGCTTAGTTGACATTCGTTGATGCATCTGCAAGACTTATATGACATGAGATTGTTCCATTATATGTGTTAGGTGATGTATCTAAATTATTTTATGAGGATTGGGTGGCATCCCCAGAGGAATTCATGAGACCAATGTCTCATGACTATGGAGAACCATGTGACATGATCTGAAATGTATAAATGACTTTTTACTAATGGAGAGTCATGAGATCTAGATGAAATTTCCCAATGCTTTCACATGTCTTGGACGACTAACGAGAATCACATGAGGGTTGTAAAACATGTATTTATTTTATGTATTTCCCCTTTAGTCTTTATTCTACACTATGTATTGAGAATGCCTTAGATTTATTTAGTATCAGTATTTTTATGTCTTTCACGATCTAGTAGACATGTTGGATGTTCATAATGTGTCTTTTCATAAGTGATTTTCATGATCTATAAATGATTATGATATGTTCTTTATGCATGGTCGCTCAAATTATTCTCTAGTGTATTATCTGACAAAAGACATGTTGTTCTAGAGATCATACACTATGAGAAATCATCCCTGGTTCTTTTGTTAAATTCCAAGAGTTTTTCATATTGGTCATGATAGGTAGCCCTATATTCTTGTTGGGGTGGGGGATTTATAGGCCTCACAACCCTAGTTGTTTTCTAGTTTGTGTGGTGTATCTGTCACAAATCCATGATGGAGTTAGCAAAGGGTTCTAGCGCCACATGTCTCCTCGAACCTTTGCTGTGGAATGCATCAAGGGAACCACGTAATTTTAGGCAACTGTATGTCCCTCTCATCAATGCCTCCATTAATGGATTATTTCCTATCATTGGGGAATTTTTAGATCACCTGGCCATGTAGAATATCATTCATATTGTCATTTTTAATTTTCCAAGGTCCTTCACAAGATCAAAGTTCATGTTGAAAGGCTATCACAAGGTGCTCGATAACTTGACTGGTATATTTCTAGAGGAAATTGAGGCATGTGTGGGGATCTCCATGAGACCAGGGAACATTTTCCAAGAGTCTTGTGGGACTGTGTTGCAGACTTACTTAGGGTGTCTAAAATGTATTGTGACTAAGAGAGGCTTCTACCTCCTCCCTCTTTTATTGCATTTGTTTTATTTTAAAAAGGTTGGGGAGTCATGTGATATTACATGAGTAATGTCAAAGGAAATAACTCTATTTTCTTATAATGTTTCAGATAACCAATATTGGTCCTATGGATGTGTGTGAGCATTTTTTTTTGAAAAATACATTCGTTAGTCCTTAGGGATTGAAAAGGGTTGTGCATGGTTTTCTAGGCAAACGAGAGACTTTCCATGCGATGAGCCTAAAAAGCCCAAGGGATTTTACAAGATGAGGTGGTTATGTTTCTAGGGAATCATAGTGTCTTATAGACTACTAGGGGTTCATTGCCTAATATTTATGACTATGAGTATCCCTCCACCTATTCTCCATTTATTTATTTGTTTATTTTCTAAAAAGGTTAAGGGTCCTGAGATATTTATTAGATGTTGTAAAGGATAATTACTCTTCCCACTACTACTTCATTGCATAGAAATTACAACCGCTATGGGTATCCACCTTTTGGAAATATTTCTTCCCATTTTTTAAATTATATTTTCTTGGATTGTTAGGTGATTTATATTGACAAACTATGCTACCTTGGGAAGCTTACCCAACTGTCTCCGCACATCCATTGTTTGTCTAAAGAGCTTTTGTGAGATCAGAGGAAATTTAGAAAGTGGGATTCATAGGACCTAATGTAGGATATGTGATTATTGTGTAGTCATCATGTTCCCTAATAATTTTAACATGATTACAATTCCCCTGGGGGTCATACGATCCAAAGGTCATGACCATCTTTTTCTTCTTCTCCCTCTGCGTGGAAAATAATACCCATATTCAGATTTTTCTTCCTTTTTGAATTTGTTGGTGCTCATTTGGAAGGTGTCTAAAACTTCCATCAAGTCATGGAAAATTCTGTACATATGGTGTTATATAAATCCTCAAAGAAGGTGGCCTGAATAACCATTTCCTAGTAAAAGGAATAGGGTGATTTTCAAGAATGTTTTGAACTAGGGTGGGAAGATTTTCAACAATTGGATGACTATAAAAATAGTTGACTGAGCTAATGTCACCCTAAGAACAGAGTTGCGAATACCCACAATATCTCCAACAACTAATAAGTTGATTTCAGATATGTATCCCAAAATTTATTGTGACTATGAAAAGAAAGATGAAACAGGAGATAAAGTTCTTTATTCTACACCAACACATGCTTTGAAACTTGCAAATTTATTCTATGAATCATCCACTTCATGGGAACCTCCCCAAAAAATTAAGCTATCATTATATGGATATTTCATATTCGGTTCATTAAATGTGATAAAATTTTCATACCCCTTCTTTGATGATGAATATTCCTCAAAATAGAATATTCCTCAAAATAGTATTTTCCCACACATAATCGGGGAACTCGAGGTGGCATACACAAGAACCAATGATACATAGGATAGTAAGGGCATAGTCAGACCCAATAGTTTGGTAAAATCCTCACATAGGGAATATCTATATTTGAGACCCATGGTAAAGAACACAAGTGGGTCCAGAAGCGGCATGAAGGTGTCCCATAGACCTCCAACGGTCGCTCTCATCGTATTGTCTTGTATCATTACCAAGCAGGGGTTCAGTTACCTGATCATGCCTAGAAATGGGGAAGGTTGTCACAGCCCATGCCACTAGAAGATGACTGTCCCACAACCTCTACAAAATCCCCAGGCCCATCCACACCTCAATTCTTAAGACACATGTCATGGAGCATTCCCAAATCCGAATGTTCTAACCTCTAAAATAAAAGTTCGTCATTTTAAAAAAGCTAGAAATTATACCATCAAATATCTCAATCCTATATGTGTTCTATCATTCAAAAAAACATAGGTAGGAACACATTGAATCCCTAAAAATCCCATCGGAGTTTGAGAATGAAGACTTTGTATGGCAGTTTTATTGAGTGGAGACCATGCCATCAAAATTCCATATTTCCATTTAGTTCACTGGACAAGATTAAGAAGAAGTCCTTCCAGGGCACATCTGACCCCTATATGTTTTAGGTAGACTCAATAATGTCTACATACAAAGGTCTATAATTGAAAATGGCTTTGATATCAATATCATCCTGATTCTAATCCTCTAATGTTTGGGATATAGAGAAGAGGATTTTTCACCCACAAAGATGGTCGTCCAACGGTATGATAATCATCAGCAAAGACCTATCGGGAAAATAAAAATCAAAAAAACAGTTTTGTGGATCTCACGTCTAATTTTGTGTTTATAGTTATCTATAAAAAAAATTCACATAAAATTTCCTTCTCATAAATCCCTAGCTCCACAGCCCCATGGATTTACCGTTAACATTCCAATAGTCTCTAAAATACCCCATCAGTAGAAATTTCAGCATACTACATAGTGATAGTTACCCCTTTGAGACTTGTGAGGCCACATATAATGAAGTGGGGTTCTACATAATGGTAGGAAAACAAGAAATGGTGGATGATGATATATAGTTTACAGCCCCCAATGGACTAGGGATCGCCCCTGAAAATACATGGAATATGCACCATGAAGACTATTGGATCCCCATTAATCTATTTAAGGTGATAAAATTGGTCCCATGGGTCCAATACCCCTCATTCCCCAGCAAAATTGTAAATAATAATCATATATGGAATCTCTCTGCAACAACTCAAATAGTCAGGGATGATAATGTCTCCTCTCATTACCTCTCTGAACTTGATAGTGATAGAGATGCCCCTTGGTCTCTAAATTCACCAGGAAATGTGTCCACAGACTCAAAGATGGAAGAAGATGAGGATGACCTCAGAAATACCCCTCCCATATTATAGGAAAGAATCTCCACCACCATTGGCGAGCTTAGGTAGGTGAATCTAGGAACAAAAGAAGACTCACAACTTAAAATGATTAGTGTTCCTATTCCCATTGAAGATTCAACAATTTATATTTAATTTCTAAAGAGTTGATTTGTGTTAACCTAGAACTATACATAAATTCTTGGACTAAATCTAGATGTGGTTACACACCATCTCAGATGACCTAATGAACATTGAGGCCTCATGTTGGGAGCCAGAAGGATGCCACCCTCTCATCCCACAAATGTAGAGTCATAAGTTGAAAAATTGATCAAATCCATATTTCTCTAATAAGTTAAATAGCCAAAATGCCTCACCAACATCATCTATATCATGGAAAACAATGTGCATATTAGGGTCTGCCTTTATTTTAGTGACCTTAATCAACACTACCTAAAAGTCAATTTCATATTTCTGATTATATAACTTTTGATTGATGTAATTAATGGCTTCCAAGACTTTTCCTTCATGTATGGGTATTCAGGGTACAATAAAACGAATATGGCCCTAGAAAATGAATAATCCAATACCTTTAGAGCCCCTTGGAGGATATTTCTTCTTTCAGTTCATTCCCTTTGACATAAAAAACATTGGTTCCACTTATAAATGTTCCATTCAACATATCTTTAATTATTTCATATAAAGAATAGATAAGTGTTATGTTGATGAAATATTGGTCAAACCTCAGTAGTGATGTGATCACTTCCTATATCTTTATACAATCTTTGACAATAAGTGACAGCATGGTCAGAAGTTAAATCCATTGAAATTATCATTTGGTGTAACATTAGGTATATGACTTGTCTTTGTGGTATGCCATTGCAGCATCGATGTTGACCAAAATTAGTCTATTTCTATTTTATAAATTTCACCCCAATGAAATATCAAAAATATGAGGGGGATCCAAGGATACCTTTCCCACATTCAGTGTTTCATAACTGAAATGGCTGGTAATGCTCCCCCCTTCACTAAGATAATGATGAATGGAATCACCTGTCAATTGGATGATTACTATAAAGAAGAATTCTAAATAGTCATGTGGTATTTACCACACCCACCGATTTTTATGCCTCTAGTGGAATTAATTCCACCCATATTATATGTGACCTCTACGGAATAATCACTGGGCACCCTCCTTGCATAGAAAAATTATGCATGGATAAATAACTATCTCTACTAACTTACCTGGACAATGCTAGGTACTGAGACCTAATAATTTGATTTTGATAAGAAAATACTTGATTTCATATTTGTAGTGAAAAAATATGGGGTATTACTTGTAGCACCATGAAGTTTATTTGGTCACTCACATTGATCTGCTCAAGTACATCCTCAGCTGTCCTATATTGACTGGGCACTTGGCCCAATGGTATTCACTATGTAGTAATGTGATATTCTATTCATTTCTTATAAATTGGTGAAATAAAATACTTGGATGATTTCCTTGCTATACAACCTACCCCAGAGAATGCACTAGTGCACATCAAGCATCTAGATGAGGATGTATTCTATTCACATGACACTACCCACACATGGGATATGTATTTTGATGGAACCTCTTGAAGCCCTATTGGAAAAATAATAGAAAACCAGAGACTCAATTGGGTTGGCATAGATATTTCCTATGTCTCTCCATACAAATTAGGTTTTCCCTACTATTTCTCACTATATGAAAGCTTCATGAATAAAGAGGAAAAATACCACGCCCTCATAGTTGGGTTGAAATTAACCATATAGCTATAGATTTATTACCTGGATATCAATGGGGGTTCAGAACTAGTGATAAAGAAGCTAAATGGTGAATATGACTTTAAAAAGGATGAACAAACCCCTTTTACTAACTACATAATGGGACTAATCATAGAGTTACCTTTTGATCCCACATTTAATAATGTTCCCTCTTTATAGAATATATGTGCCAATGCATTGGCTAAAGTAGCCAAAGTTCTGGTCGACCCTGATCAGGTGGATGTGATCTACTAAATCATGCACTAAAGAAGGGTATCATTATTCATCATTTTTTATATGGAAAAATCAATTTGTCCAACACCAACCCAAAATATGATGAACCCACACCCACCCCTTGATGGATGGACACCATAATCAGTTATCTCTAAAACATGACTCTCCCAATTTATCAAGTCATATGGGAACATATTTGGAATCGTGAAGAAAACTTCACCCAACATAGTGTTCTAGGTGAATAAAGGGACCTATAAATGCATGTCTTTGATGTAAATATCATCAGATGAATATCATAAGTAGAGATTCATGCCATCATGGAAGACGTACATGCAGGCTTCTATGGTGTTCATCAATCCTGGATCAAGCCCTCCCACCAAATTTGGAGGGTGGTTTATTACTAAAAACCCATGATACATGACTGTGTGGAATTCACTATAAAATTTCATGTGTTCTAGTTCAATCAAAACATCATCCATCTACCCCCATAAACATACACCTAAATATTTCGGACCAATTTCTATTTTTGGGATTTGATTTTTTACGGTCATATCCCCTAGCCATAGCTATAATTTTCAAGTACATACGTAATTTTACCAAATTATTTTCCACATGGGTTAATGAAATACCCCTAAAAGAAGTTTGTATGAAGAATATAATCAACTTTATAAAGTCCCATATCATCACCAATTCTAAATTCCCTCAAAAAATATTTATGGACAATGGAACCATCTTTTGTTCTACGTAGTCAAATAAACTGTAACAAGAGTGAAACATTGAGTCCAATCACTCATATCACTACCATATAATTAAAAATGGAAAGTTAGAGGCCTTAAATAAGACTATATCAAATATAAACCTCAACATGGTGATTAAGGATTGGAATTCCTAGCTAGAAAAGATCCTCCATGATTTATGGGCCTACCGTACCACCAAGTGCACTCCTACACAAGAAATTCCATACTCAATGGTGTGCAGGATCGATGTAGTGTTACCCATAAAATTTCATCCTCCTTTTCTCTAAATAGAAATTTTGGGACAAATCTTGAATGATGAGTAATTAAATATGTAAATGGATGAATTGGATCTGCTCGATGGTAAAATGTTTCATAAATTGTACAGCCTTGTAGTCTATCAAAATCGAATTGCAAGAGCCATTAATTAGAAGGTCCTCCTTAGTTCATTACTATAAGGGTAATGGGTGTGGTCTCTTAGGACCCCAATTATACCAAGAAAGAATACTCCAAAGCCAGAACCCAAATGGGATGGACCTTACATCATACATAAGGTCCATCATAAAAAATCTTACTCACTGGCCACAATGGATGGGGAGCATGTCACCCCCCCACTAATGTGAGGTTTCATATTAAATATGTTTCATTGTTTTACTCCTGAGATAATTTCATATTTTTATGATGTAAAAAAATAAATGTATGTCTTGAAAACATTATGATAAAAGTTATGAAAAAATCTTGGTAGTAGGACTTTAAAATGCACAGTCCCCCCACATCCTAATCACATGATGCTAAATTGCATGGAAAACATCACAGTTGGATGACATTTAAACTACACATGTACATCATGATCACATAGCGATAAACATAACAGAAAATTCCTGGTATAGATACTTTAAACTACACTGTACATCATTTCTTAATCACTTGACGTAAAAATGAATAGAACTCTTCTAGTTAGTAAGAAGTAAAACTACATAGAATCTCTCATCCTAATTGAATGTCATTAAAGTACACAAGCATTTCCTCACTAAAGGACATGAAACCACATGAGAAGAATCATCTCAGTAATGATTCAATTCACATTATCCAGGTCTGTGTAATGTATGGTCATTTCACCAAGAACTTCATGTGGCTTGATTCCTACCATTGCAGAGTATGTAGTGACACCCAAACCTATAGTCTTGGTCTTAGCCACAATATTCCTTTTCATTCACATAAACTGATCCTCATCCCCACTGCATAACATTAAACTTCCTAACATACACCCTCACTACATGACATTAAAGTGCACGACACGTGTCCTCAGCATATGCCATCAAACTTCAAGACATATGTATTTTCAATATGGACTAAAATTGCACAGATTTATAGTGTTAATTTATTTCCATTTCAGTTGTCCAACTTCCTCATCGCATGACATCAAACTTCACGACTGATATCCATATCGCATGAATTTAAATGACATGGTTTCATTGATTGTTCATGGATTGAATATCATTATCAATGAGATGCATAGGGACACCTTGATACTATATATTGGTCCATCCACCACATAGTTCAAAATTCTAATTTCATTTCCTTAATTTCTTCTCTATGGGGAGAGGAACCCTCGTTATTCCTTGTTTCTCATACCGATCATAGTTCACATGAGCTTGGAAATTCCATTAAGGACATCCCCACATGAACAAGGCATAAAAAATCATGATGGGTAAATCATTGTCCTGAATTAAAGACCTTAAAATGTGTACTGTGATTCTTCATTTCATGACATTAAACTCCATAGTTAATGTCCATTAAATGATATAAAATTGAACATCGAAGTCAACCTCACCTAAGAAGACCACTATTATTGGTGATTAGTCTCTAACCACACCTTATTCCTCATGAATTATGTGTGAATTAATTCCTAACATCTCAGGATACATAGTGAAACCAGGATCATGAATCCTAGGTTCAGACCCAAATAACATAAAAAACCCATCTCTGTATATATTACATACTTTTACAGGAAGGTTCATTCATAAAAACTATGTATGTATTTACTCTTATTATTGTGGGATATGTATTGAAACCTGTATTTCTATATTTGGGACCATCCAAAATATCACTTTCCATATTAGGAATCCAAATTTCTTACCACATAATGTGAAACTACACAAATCGTGTACAACTTTGTGTGGATTTATTTTTTCATAACAGGATACATAGTGACGTCTGTATCTCCAATCTGGGGCCCAGTTATAGAAATAAACATAAACAATTCCCACCTCTATTTATAGTATTGACCTCTGATGATTATTTCAAATTCATGAACTATATGTGGATGGATTCCTTTCATCACTGGATACATAGTGAAACATAGACCTCCAATCCAAGTTCCAACTAAAAAAATCAAAAATATATATTCACCCCAACTTCATAGAAAATTATCCACATAGAAACATTTTTTCTACGCATGAGTCAAATCAATATACATCTTTCTTGCACATGTAATATGTCTTGCACAATTTTTCACGCTAGCCCCTACGCCCTTACTGCATGATGTTAAACTGAAAGGAAAGAATCGTGGTCTCATTAAATTAAAATTGAACAATAATAATGTCCTTATTGAATTATGTTAAACTAAATGGTAATATATTTTCCCCATGATGAGAAACTGCTTGACAAGAATCCTTACCACATTATGTTAAACTACACTGAGACAAAAACATCCCCATTAAATGTCATTAATCTATATATACCATCATCTATTTTGAATCCCCTTTCAAAGGAAAATGAAAACCTTACCATGGTAAACTATTGTATGGGGTGCTTGAATCATCTTTTAAGAACCTCAATCCATAAATTGCATTTCAGGTCTCGAGTTCCTTAGGTTTCCAATAACCATTCATAGCCCTTGAAAAGGATTCCTATCATCAAGGGAACCATTGTGTAACTATATATGTATTATGATGGATCCTATATATGTGCTTATAAATGTCAACCAAATGCATCACTCTGCATAAGGTACTTCTAATCCTTTTGATCACTGACCTCACCATGGAAGAACATTGTACCACAGTGTGTTCTGAACAACACTTGGTATGATTGTCTCATATCATTACTCAGGTCTTGAGAACCTTGATCCTGGATTTACAACCATTTTCATCTCCCTCCCAAAAGGATGATGGGGTATTATTTACCCTTGGTATCTTAATTAGGTTCTTTTGTATCATCCTCTATATTAGCTTCATCTTTGTCACAAACTTAAAATATCATTACTCTGGTAAAATATTCATGACCTAAAACTACATCCTATAATGATCTAAATCACAAAACCTTAAAATTTTAGTGAAATAGAAAAAAAAATCATTAGTTTGAAACCTCGTATTGGGAGAACTGAGAAAAGTTAAATCCTTCACTTGATAAACTCTGTATATCCAAAGTTCAAGAAAAAATAGAGTTAAAATTAACCAAGTATAAAGATCATAGGGACAACTCTTTATCCCTAATAAAATATAAGAAATTCTCATTGAACACCCAGGTTTAGGTAAGAATTAGAGTGAAGGTTTTTTGTATATCCTCACCTAAATAATATGTTCACCATGTAGTGACACAACATTCAGGGTGCTCAAACTCTTCATAGATATTACACTTTCCACAAATCACACTTCATGATTTGAGTGCCTTGAATCACCATAAATATTTCGTGGCCCTAGGAAAATCATACCTGGCTTCAAGGGACACTTTACTTGACTATTCATGCATGCTTGTGACTCATGTATATGAATCTATAGTAATCAACCATATGCATCACTCTACAAAGAGTCCATTCCTATCATTTTGAGCATTGAGATAACTACAGAAGAACTAAACATCTCTGTGTGTGTTGGGTTATTCTTGGTATGATTGTCTAATAAAATCCTCCTTGCATAAGTGATTTAGACATTTACATACAATCTCTGTACCAAACTATTCAAATAGATTTGATATCCTTGATGTTACATCACTGTGTTTTATACCCTTTCTCGAGGCGAGAATGTGACACTCCATTATCGAACCTTTGATCAACCACACCACATAATTTAAAACCATAGGGAATTGGTATAGTTATTTAAAATTTTATAATGAAACATCCCAAGGGTTCCATAACCCTTCCTACATATCTTTATTCCCATAACCAACCTCATCATCTATATTTTTGAGTCCTCACAAATCATTCATGTCCCTCAAAAAAGAATGGAGATCATCATTTCTTGTCCATGATACTGATGCATAAGGGAATTGATCTACCAAATAAAGTAATATCCTCCTTTAATGAAATGATTTCCAATAATTTTGAGTCCTGGGAACACTATAGCGGAACATTGAACCTCATGCTATTACAGTTCATCCCCAGCATGTCTTCCCCATTCCATTTTCTCATACTCAAACTTTTAGGATATGACTTATATCACCGATACTCCAACTATCCAGGTGGACCTATCATCCTAATTATTTTTCCCTCAACTGATATTAACCCTGTAAACCTTCCATTACCCTTGGGAAAAAGTGAGGGAACCTCTATTTGGAAATTCTACTAATGTATAAGGGATTTTTTCTACCATCTAGTGGAATATCATCCTTGGAGGAAACAAGCTCTAATACTCATGATCCTCCGCAACACCATGGTGGAACTGAAAAATCTGGGCTGTTTTTCTTCATTTAAATCATGTATGCACCATATTCCAAGATCATCGATTAGTTGAACTAGCCATGTCAGCAAGAGTCTCGAAGGAAGTGTCAAAAGAATGTTGATGTTTCGCACATCCCGCCTCTTCTGCATCTGTCCTAAGACAGAGAGTATTGACTTAAGTAGTTAGATTCTCAAATAACTTTTAATAAATTTCTAATGAGGATGATCATGTTGAAATTTTAAATATTAGGTGAGCTACGATATCTTCATATTTGTAAATTTTTATAGTATATGAATCCATATTTTATTAAAATTTTGATATAATTTGGAGAACCTACCATAGTGCCTCTGAAACCTCCCTCATCTATCCAATAAGGCTATCCTATTCATTGAGATCTTGAAAACCCCTCTAATTGGTGAGCAAATCTTTTTGATTTAGGATAATTTAATTCATGATTTCATATAGTGGATGTCGATAAAAACCACCCACCCCAAGTCATTGAATAGATGATGAACGTGCTCCCCTTGGTCATGGAATGTTTCCAATGGTATCTTATAAATCAAGGAATGAATATTCCACCGATCATTCGACATTATGTCTTAGATTATGTGATTAACAAGGTGGACACACTAAAAGGAGGAATAGTCATCTGATCTGGAAAAAATAGGAGAGGAGGCTCTATATATCCAACCCTAAATAGATACATCACCTATCACTTTTTTTGGAGGGATTATTTTCATAGCTGAATTGATCCCAATATCAAAATGATCATTATTAAGATGAGAGAGATTCTTCAAAGTCTCTCCCAGGTATTCAATAAACTCTATCATTAGCATGGTCAGAGGGGTTCACGAGGAAAATGGATTTCCCACATGAATAACTACTCAGTCTAGCACACCACTAGGATAAGATGTTACCCAAGCCTCTGAGTAAGAAAGAAAATAGCATCAACAGTTGGAAGAATGATATCAGCATCAATGTCTTCACAAGAAAGTATCCTCCAAAACTTGCGGATGGCCCCTGTGTTTCACTATCCTCTCACACTGGAAAAAGTAATTGGGATAAATTTTTGTTGTATGCAAATTGATGAGAAAATTGATAAGGTGTATACGGGTCAAAAATGATCATATCATTCATCCTGGTGATAAGAACCCCATCCCAAAGTGAGATCTCGTTACACCTTTCGTCGAGAAAGCTGTTGTCGTTGTCAAAAATCGTCCCAATCAGTGCATAGTAGGGGTTGAATTCAAAGATATCATATCGAATCAACTCATTTGTAACCTCTTCAGTGCTTAATTACATATAACCAACCATATATTTGTTGAAAAATATATTATTATATAATCCATTGAGTATCCTAGTGGTATTATACTATTTGTAATAATGGAAATTCTCCCCTATTAACCAAATAAAAACTGGAAGGGACCACTAATATTATAGGGGGTTCTAACTTGTTGAATATATACCATGATTTGGTAAATGTGTTCAAGGGTTATAATCACTATACTAATATGTTTTACCTCTCTTATTTACACTCCAACTACCATCGTACTAACCCAGATCCCTGTATGCATGTCCCCCAACAAGGAAAATCCAGCTATTTATGAATATGGACATAATTCCTACCATATTAAAGACTAGAAAGATCTCTGACTTCACTTGATACCCATATAAGGTATGATCCCCAACATCAAAACTGGCTCAATATGAGATGGCACTATTATTAACAAGTTAGGAAGGTCACTAATGGGGGCGTATAGTAGTTTTCCTGACCCTGCTGTGATAATGGAAAATATTGATCCAGTCCTTGAAGGAGATAAGAAATCGCATTGTCATCTCATTTTTCATAAAATGCATCACAATTATAATATTATCCCTTTAAAATATTGGAGTCTTCAAAGAGTCTTCCCATATATGTGTAGTAGGGAGGAACTCATCGTAAATCTCTCTGAGAGGGGGGATCCATCCAAATTGGTAGATAACCCATAGGTTGATTCCCACCTCACCATGGGATATATGAAATTAATTATTTCTTGGAAACAAAATAATGTTATGTTTTAAAATAATATCGGCCCAATGATATAAAATAAATTGGTAAATCCATGATGCCTCAAAAATATAGACCATATATAACTAGTCAGTGAACTCTAAGTAGCTTTCCCCGGCCCAGAATGGGCATAACCATTCAATGGATAAATTACTGCTAGGAAAGAGGTCAGATTTCAAGATCCATCCATTGACCTAATTGTTGTGTGAAGAGAAAAATATACTCACGTAACTCTATGAAATAGGAATATGAGCAAAATCATAACCATATGAACCAAAAATATATTTTTCTAACAAATAAGACAACCCCATATGGTTGATCTCCAACAAGCCAGCCATCATGCACAATTTTTGTCTGAATACAGTCAGAATAAGTTGACTCCAAAAGAGACAGATTTTTTATTTTTGAATTAGTATTGAAAACATAATCTATCAAGAATAACCTGTATTGAATAATTTAGTGTGATAGAGGATAGTCCAAGATCCCATATGACAAGAACCTCTTCAAAGCCTCATTATCGAAATTCACATGATATCAGGGGCCAGCCTTGAAATTTCTACAAATAATTTTTCAATGATTGTCCAATGTAAAATAAATTTTATGAGAACCAAAATACATCTAATCCAAAGGAATTGGAATATTTCATACAAATAAAATAAGTTATTATCAAAGGAAAGAAATAAAATTCTGGCAGTTTTATGTCCGTCACATGAATCAAATATGGAATTCTATAATCGAATAATGGACTCATGAATCACCTAATTTCCAAAGATATTATGGATTTCATAAACCCATAAGGAATTTTTCCATCACATAACCCCTCAAAGACATGTAATCATGTGACCTTGACATGGTCCCACGATTCACATAATAGTCAAAAGATCATGCCAGCAAGCCAGCAAATCTGGAGAAACCTTCAATAAAATCACATCCCCATGATATAAGCTCAAATAATTAATGAAGTTTAGATCATTATTAGTTCATGTAGGAACCTGGGGAAAAGAATTATTATGGGGTAGTTATTACAAAATATTCTTACGGTGAGGTATCATGATCAGATCTTATGGTAGGGTCTTGCGATGAGGTTACACTATGAAAGAAGGATATAGAAGATTGGGAGAATTTAGTAGCAAGTTAATGAATCCTATATCATCCCCCTACTTATAGGGAATCCCATGTAATATTAAAGTTCACTAAGAAAATTGAGCATCACCCATGAAATTAATTGGTGATAGTTCCAAAGAATCAGGAGGGAATTTACTTTTCTTAGAACCAAGACCTTATCCCTACGGACATCAATACATAGGGGGGGAGGTGGGGCATTTGTTGATTCCCTTAAAATGAGAATTTATAAATCCAAAAAGGAAGATATATCTAAATATGATAATTATTTTATCCACAATGAAAATGAAGAAGAAGGTGGTCAAGATCATGCGGATCACGTGATCCCCCAAGAGACACATGGGCACATGAATTCTTTAAATTCATCCATACAGTCATGCACAATTCCTAGACTGAATAAGATCCCATGAAGCATATCTGGTAAGGAATTTATGTTCTTTTGATGTCACCCAGTACAATCAGTGATCACATGATGGTATCCAAATAATATACCAAGTTTATGTGGGATTTCAACTAGCAGATGGCCAATGGACCATCCAAAAATCCTTTTTCAATTACTTGAAAATATCAACTCTATAAACCTTTTTTGGTCATAAAACTCCTGTGACACATCACTGATGGGGTTAATGATTTTCCTCAACAACATTTTGGAAAACTCATGAAACCAAAAAAAAATGTTATGAAATTAAAAATAGAGGATGTGGGAGCCTCTATAAACATCATTAAATTCTCCCCTGACGATCCAAAAGACACCACAATCACCCAACGACATGTTCACCTCCTCTCGTGAAATCCCTCTTGAATGTTATCCCAATTATGTGAAGGGACTTAGACATGTCTAGAAGGTCTCATGCTCCCCATTTAGATCCATGAGGTAAAAAATATGGAATAATACATAAAATTCTTACTTGTATTCATTGTACCTTCTATTGGTAAGGCATCACATCACTAATAGGTAAAGTGATTGACTTAGACAACACTCATACAACCTCGTGAGATTACCGTCCTTTGTAAAATAAACAATGGATATAAAATATCGATAAGGTTAGTGTAACGGACCAATGTTTTTAATGGAAATTCCATTCTTATAAATATGCCATAAAATCACATAGTAATGAAATACTAAGTGATAAGTGACCTTTAAACATAAGTGTGTCACATCTGTGTTTGAAATTTTGAAAATCTGACATACACGGTTTTGTTCAAGATGTTTTTTGGAGTCTAATAAAACAAAAATAATTTCAGTTGAATGGTAACCTACCCTAATGAATTGTAACATACCCTTATGAATAGTTATATACCCTAATGAATATTAACCTCACATATGGTGGTATAAAAATAATATTCATGTTGGAAGTACGATATACCTATAGTTTCGAATGAGTTAATGAATGTTTTAAAACTGGTTTAGATAATAAATTGTTATTTTAATTAAATACTAATATAATCAAATTTATAAATTTATTTTTGAAAATTGGTCTTCATTTTTGGATTCTACACTTCGAAAAATGGTTAGGGTGATTTTTTGGGATTTTTCTAAAATACTTGAATTTTTTATGAATAGTAGAATCCGATAATTCACAATAAATGCTAGATAATGGAATAATTGAGTCATTGATGATATTATGCTGATATAATCCCACTTGGTTATAATTCACATGACCCATTTACTATTATTGGTCACGGAATACTTACTATTTTTTGTATATTTAAGAAATAGTAAATTAAGGATTATAATATCATGAAATCCCTCTTCTCCTCCAATATAAAATCCCCCTTCACTTCCTCGTCTCTCCACTCCTCTCAAGATCCATGAATTATATAATTTATACCCATATCTATCCACAAGCTCCTACCCCACGTACAAAATCTCTTAGACTCCTCAATGTACCAAAACCTCTCCCCTTAAGAGGTTCTCAAAGGAGAAGTCTCAAGAGGTAAATTCCTCTTCCAAAATTTCTTCTTTTCTTTTAAGTTATTTTCTTGTTATTTCGTTCTTCACCTGCCTTAAAAATAATATTATGATAAATAAATTAATATACATGTACAATAATTTCTTCATTCTAGTGGTATATTTCATTATCTTCTCTGTTTTCCCCCACCATTTTATTTGAAGGAAATGAAAGCACCATTTGAGATGTGCTAATTTAGCACATTCAAGGACAACAGTTTATCAATTTATATTATTATTTTTAATTCTGGTCATGAAACCATTTATTTTATGGTTGAACCAGATTATTATATATATAATATATCATATTTTTGGTTTTTTAATCCTTTGGTTCAAATGGAATTAAGTTATAAAGAAAAACACATTCTTTGTAATCAAATCCGCCGATTAACATAAATGGTTATCACTATGGTTATATATATATAATAATTATACTTCACTCTAAGTAAAATAATTAAAATTAAAACCATTTAATATCCTGGATATTAACTAAAGAATATAACTTCAATTCTGGACAACCACTATCATCTTGCATATAATCCAAACTTGAATATAAGTGAACCAATCTTTTAAAGCCAAGTAAACAAACAAGCCCAAACAATTAAATTGAACATTATAACTAATCAAAAAGGATTTTAATGAACTAAAAAGGGTCATAATAAATAAATTACATATATAGAAGGTTCTGGACTTATTAATTAATAAGCCTCATTGTTTTATTCAGGTCATTAATAACAAGTGGAGAACACCAACGGATTTAAGGTAAGGGATCCTCCCCTTTTCACTCTTAATCAAGATTTTTCTCTATGCTATGCCTTTTTTGTGTAATGATAAGTGATGGGGTATGTTTATACACCTTCCCCATACTGCCCTAATGTTTTATAATTGATGAGAAACCCCTTATCTCTCTCATAAATCCCTCTTAGTTACACCTGATAACATGCCAATAAACCATGATGGATTCTACCCAAACTTCCTTTATTCCTTTAGGTTTCTCTACCTTTATTTTTACCAAAATTTAGTTCTATTTTATTTTGTATATAACTTTAAAATTATGTTTATATTCTCCAATATCATGTTCCAAGATCCATCTCTCATTCTCTTTCGAGTATATACATTCTTTTATGTGAATCTCTCTTCGATACTTCCCATTAAGTACACTCGTTTTAAAGGAACTTCCCGAACTTTTACACAATTTCAAGTGCACTCTATATTCTGTATTAAGACACCATTTTATTTGTAAATTATGTATTTTTAATATGAAAACCTTTTCGGTTCAATTCTGGTTTTTTTATAAAATAACGTCTTCTTTACTATTTTAAAAGATCTATAGCATTTTCCTTAAAACCGCCCAAAAATGTTTTAATGCTAATATATCAAAAATACATTTCTCAAACGTTGTCACTTATGTTTGACACCACTTACCATGTTATATACCTATTTTACCCTATGAATGTCCATGTAGTTTCTAATTATTTTCTTACATGGACACTTTCAGGTTACGCCCATTGGTTATGATTCATGTCATGATTGTGGTAAGCAATTATTTCCATGGGTACCCTTATGTTTATGTATGGTTTATTATGTATGATTATATTTATGGTATGAATATTTATGTGGAAAGAATATTCATGAAAAATTTGAGATGGGTGTGCCCAGATAGCACTCCAATGCATTGGGTATGGTTAAGTCTCATGAGATGCGATGTGAAACGGGATCAGTGGTTATCCTTGACCCATACTAAAATCGGAAATGGGATTGGAGGTTAGCCTTGACCCGTACTAAAGATATGATTTATGATTCTGCACATTTATATGATTCCATTCTTATATTATCCCATGCTTATATTAAATGACTTCATAAGTTCAATGATTTGGATATCATTATGTCATGCCTCTTAACTCATGTGCTTGAGATGTATCCTTATGTTCATTCCCTTATTCAGATTTTTAGCTCATCCCTTTATTCATGTGTTCCCCAGGGTACCCTATGAAGATGTAAGAGCCCAATGGATGTTAGAAGCTCTTTATGGATATCAAGTTAAGATGTTTTTTTAGTCCCACAATTTATGTTATGTGTACCTATTCTTCCAAGATACTAGACTTATCAATCATTGGCTTGTACTCTGATGATTAATTATGCTTAAAATCATGAAATGTTTTATGTAAAAGGCTTGGGTCGCTATAGTTGGTATCAAGGGATGGTATTGTTATTTTTAGAAATTAGGAATAGAACACCTTAGTGAGAACCTTAAGGATGAGACTAAGTATAAGAAAACAGTCCTAAATTTTGGTGTGTATAGATTAAGTGGTTTACCAAAAAAATAGATCCCTATTTGGATACGAGCGGGTAGAGGCAGCTCTGGAACAGATGTATCTAGGGGTAAAACCCGAAAAAACTTCTTTTATATAGACTTTAACGGGAAATGGTTCACGATAATGGTACTTGCTTCACTCTTAGTTACGACACTACAGAGGGATATGCTTCGGTAGATTCACGAGATTAGTAAAAACCATTATTAAGGGACAAAAAAATCCCATAAGAATATATGTTAATAAATAGTTCAAGGATAACCTAGATATAAACCTAAGGAATCAAAAGTTGTGATTTAATTCTTCTTTATAAGTTTATCATTTAATGTTCAATGTTTCCTTTTTATGCTCAATAGCTAAGTGTTCAAGACCTATAATTATATGTTATTTTTCTTAGTTAATGGGAGGAAATATAAGAACATGTTCCAACAACCAATGTGATAGGAAATGTAATGATTTCCCTAATGACATGACTGATTTGATGGAAGCAGGTGATCAAAACTTCATGGAATTACTTGCTCAGTAGGATTGAGTTATGAATAATTACTTGAATCAGGTGGAACGTCCCCCTCCTCCAAGGAAAGAGCAAGTTGTCGTAGGATCCTTCATGCGGCAAAGGCATCCCATGTTTAGTGGGTCTTCTGATCCCCTCCTCGCAGAACAATGGATTAACTCCATTGAAAATATTTTCTATGTCCTCCAGTGCTCGGAAGAAGAGAAAGTTGTACTGGAAGTCTATCATTTTTATGGGGAAGCTGATCAGTGGTAGATACTAATCAAGAATACAAAGTCCCAAGAGGAAATTGATTCCATAGATTGGGAGGAATTCAAGAGGTTGTTTTTCAACAAATATTTTCCCCGAACCCTCCGTCTCAAGATGTAAAGAGAGTTCCTTGGACTTAAGCAAAAGGAATATGAGTTCATCAGGGCATATGAAGTGAACATTACAAGGCTTGGAAGGTACTCCTCTGGCCTTTTCATGAACACCGAAAGCAAGGTGGATCACTTCATTAGCAGACTAATGCTGAGTCTACAAAAAGTGTTGGTGATTCGAGACTTCGACAGCTATGAGGAGATTGTCTGTTGTGACCTCAAGAATTGTGGGAAGAAGCATCTTGGTGACTGTCTCAAGGGAACCAGGAATTTCTTAAAATGTGGAAAGGTTGGTCATCTTTCCAAGAACTACTGAAGGGATATGAAAAATCCTGCAAATTTTGAAGAATAAAGGAAGGTTCAAATCAACACTTAGCATGCAGTGCAGTATTTTAACTACAAGGAGCTTGGGTATTATGTGAACAATTTCCCTAAGCTAAGGGTTGTCAAAGGAAATAAGAAACAACCTCCAAGGGAACAAGGAAGGTCTTATGCTATCACTACTGTAGAGGTAGAGCCAGAAAACGATGTGGTGACAAGTAATCTTGTTATTCATTCAAGAATAGAGAATATACTATTTGATTCTGGTTCTACGCATTCTTTCATATCTTGCAATTTTAGTAGAACTATTTAAACACCACCTCAAAATTTGAAGGAAAAGTTATCTGTGAGAATATTAAATGGGGCAATTATTGCATCCATGGTTTATAACTCCTCCCAGGTTAATATTTGTGACTGAACCTCCCAGCAAATCTTGTCATACTTACTTTAGTGGAGTTTGATGCTATCTTGGGCATGGATCGGCTATCTTTGTACAAGGAAAACATAAATTGTCGGGAAAGGTAGATTACTCTTCACATCCCGAAGCATCCTCCGATTCTTTACAAGTGCAAGGAGGAATATGAGTCTCCTTTAGAATCTTCGTCTCATGTTTGGATATTGCTTCCTTATGAGCATGCATATCTATCTAAAATGATTGAGACAAAGCAGAGAATCATTCTTGAAGACATGCCCATCATGAGGGATTAGACTGATGTATTCCCCGAAGTGTTTCCTGGTCTTCCTCCTAACTGAGAGGTTGAGTTCTCAATTGAACTTATCCCTGGATCTCTACCAATCTCAAAGACACCTTATAGAATGGCTATCGTAAAGCAGGAAGAGCTAAAGAAGAAGTTACAAGAGAATATGGAGAAGGGTTTTATATGCCCGAGTGCTTCATCATGGGGTTCTCTAGTCCTCTTCTTCAAGAAGAAGGATGGATCAATTCGCCTCTACATTGATTATCATGAGCTCAATAAAATCACTATAAAGAACAAGTATCCCCTTCCACGGATAGATGACCTATTCGATCAGCTTCGTGCGGCCAATTATTTCTCTAAGGTGGAACTTCGGTCAGGATATCACCAGCTAAAGGTGAGGAAGGAAGATATTCCCAAGAATGCCTTTCGAATGAGGTATGAACACTATGAGTTCATAGTGATGCCCTTAGGACTAACTAATTCTCCAAAAAATTTCATGGATTTAATGAATAGAGTCTTTAGAGATTACCTTGACAAATTTGTGGTGGTCTTTATTGATGATATTCTGATATACTCCAAGATAAAGGAGGAACATGAGGAGCATTTGGAAACTACATTAAAAACTTTGAAAAGGGGGAAGTTGTATGGAAAGTACAGTAAATGTGAGTTCTGAATGGAGGAAGTATCATTCTTGGGAAATGTTATCACCAGGAAAGGGATATTCGTGGACCCTTCCAAGACGAAGGCAATTGAAGAGTGGATGAGGCCAACCTCTATAATGGGGATCCACAACTTTTTAGGTCTAGTTGGGTATTATCGACGATTCATGAAGAACATTTCAAGATTGTCAATCGCAATGACCAAGCTGACACGGAAGGGAGTAAAGTTCGTCTGGACAAAAGAATGTGAATACCATTTCAAGGAGTTGAAAAAGAGTCTTATCACTACACCGGTACTCACAATCCCTTCAAGTGGAGAACTCTTTGGGGTGTATAGTGATGCTTCTAAGAAAGTATTAGGATGTGTGGTAATGAAAAATGATAAATTGATAGCCTATGCCTCAAGGTAGCTGAAAATCCATGAGAAAAACTATCCCACGCATGATCTAGAGTTGGTAGCTGTGATCTTTGCGTTGAGAATCTGGCGGAATTATCTCTATGGGGAAAATGTGAGATATATACTGACCACAAGAGTCTCAAATATATATTCACACAGAAAGAGCTTAATATGAACCAGCGAAGATGGATAGAGCTCATCAAGGATTATGACTGCTCAATCCACTACCATCCTAGTAAATAAAACAAGGTGGCAGATGCTCTAAGTAGAAAAGATCATGCATCTTTATCAACGATGAGAATTTAAAAGGATCCGATATTCATGGATTTGAAAAGTATGGACACAAGAATAATTAAGGGAGGAACATCATCAATACTTTATCAAATGATTGCTCAACCATCCCTCATGGAGAAAATAAAGGTTGCTCAAAGAAAGGATGTGGAAATTCAGAAAAGGGTGAAAGCTATTAAAAATGGGAAATCCTCTGATTTCAAAATTGATGAGGAAGAAGTTGTATGATTTGGGACACAATTATGTGTACCATCTAATCCAGAGATAAATAAGTAACTATTGAATGATACACATAGCACGACCTTCTCTATCCATCCTGGGAGTACCAAAATGTACTGTGATCTCCGAGAACACATCTGATGGGATAACATGAAGAAGGAGATTTTGGAATATATATCAAGGTTATTGGTATGTCAGAAAGTTAAAGATGAGAAACAACAAAAGTCAAAAGGTATGATGCAGCCATTGCCTATACCCATGTGAAAATAAGAAAATGTTACTATGGACTTTGTCACGGGTCTCTCGAAGACTTAGAAGGTAAATAATTCGATATGGGTTGTGGTTGACAGACTCACTATGACATCCCATTTTATTGATATTTGGGATGATCTCTCGCTTAAAAAACATGCAAAGTTATATGGGAAGGAAGTGGTGAGACTGCACGGTGTTCCACTCTCAATTTTCTCTGACTGTGATCCAAGGTTCACATCTAAATTCTGGAGGAGCCTTCAACATTCTTTGAGTACTGAATTAAATTTCAGCATGGCCTATCACCCCCAAACTGATGGCCAATCTGAATAAGCTTTTCAGATTCTTAAAGATATGCTTATAGCCTGCTCTCTAGAATTAAAAGGTGGATGGGATCAGAATCTCACATTGGTTGAGTTCTCATACAACAATAGCTTCCACTTGAGTATTCAGATGGCTCCATATGAAGCTCTGTTTGGAAAGTGATGTAGAACTCCAACCTGTTGGGATGAAGTTGGGGAAAGAAATCTACATGGACCCGATCTTGTTCAAGAGATGACAGAGAAGGTTCAAGTCATCCAGAAACACATCAAAGCTGCTTAAAGATTCCAAAAGAGCTATTCTGACAACCGTCGAAGGGACTTGGAGCTCGACGTTGGAGATAAAGTCTTCCTTAGAATATCTCTATGGAATAGAGTCATGCGATTTGGGAAGAAAGGGAAGCTATGCCCAAGGTATATTGGCCCCTTTGAGATCCTTGACCGCATAGGAGTCGAGGCCTATCGTCTTTCACTTCCACCGAATATGGCTTGATTTCATTATGTTTTCCACATATCAATCTTGAGAAAGTACATACCCAATCCCTCACATGTACTAAACTCAGAGGTGGTGTAGTTGGAATATGATCTCTCCTATAAGGAGCATCCAGTAAAGATTATGGATCGGAGAGATAAGGTTCTACGCAACAAGACTACCCATCTTGTCAAAGTGTTGTGGAGGAACTAGAATCTTGAAGAAGCAACATGCGAACTGGAGGAATCAATGAAGGAAAAGTACCCACATCTGTTTTTGGCCTCGGATGTAAAATGAATTTTCGAGGGTGAAATTTATTAAGGGGGGAAGAATGTAATGACCCAATGTTTTCAATGGAAATTAACTTCTTATAAATATGCCATAAAATCACATAATAATGAACAAATAAGTAAAAATTTACCTTTAAACATAAGTTTGTCACTTCTGTGTTTGAAATTTTGAAAATCTGACATACACAGTTGTGTTCAAGATGTTTTTTAGAGTCTAATAAAACAAAATATTTTTTTGGTGAATAGTAACATACCCAAATGAATATTAACATACCCTTATGAATAATAATATACCCTAATGAATATGAACCTCACCTATGGTGGTATAAAAATAATATTCATGTTGGTGGTACGATATACCTATAGTTTAGAAAGAGTTAATGAATATTTTAAAATTGGTTTTGATAATAAATTATTATTTTAATTAAATATTAAAATAATCATATTTAGAAAATTATTTTTGAAAAATGGACTTCATTTTTGGATTCTACACATCAAAAAATGTTTATGGTGAATTTTTGGGATTTTTCTGAAATACATGAATTTTTTATGAATAGTAGAATCTGATAATTCACAATAAATGCTAAATAATGGATTAATTAAGTTATCGATGATGTTTTTCTGATTTAATCCCACTTGGTTAGAATTCACATGACCCATTTACTATTCTTGGTCATGGAATACTTACTATTCTTTTTCTTGTGAAGAAATTATAAATTAAGGGTTATAATATCATGAAATCCCTCCTCTCCTCCACTATAAAAACCCCCCTTCACTCCCTCTTCTCTCCACTCCTCTCAAGCTCCAAGACTTCTCAAATTTCTGCCCAAATTTCTCCCCAAGGTCCTCCCCCACGTCTAAAATCTCTCAGCCTCCTCAATGTACCAAAATCTCTCTGCTTAAGAGGTTCTCAATGGAGGAAGTCCCAAGAGGTAAATTCTTCTTCCCAAATTTTTTCTTTTCTTTTAAGTTCTTTTTTTTATTTCATTCCTCACCTCCCTTCACCATAATAGTATGATAAATCCAGTAATATAAATGTAATGGAATTTATTCATGCTAGTGGTATATTTAATTATATTCTCTCCTTTCCCCCACCCTTTTATTTGAATGAAATGAAATCACCGTTTGAGATGTGCTAATTTAGCACATTCAAGGACAACAGTTTATCAATTTCTATTATTATCATTAATTCTGGTCATGAAACCATTTTTGTTATGGTTGAACCATATTATTATATATTTAATATATCCAATTTTTGGTTTTGTAATCCTTTGGTTCAAATGAAATTATTTTATAAAGCAAAACACATTCTTTGTAATCAAATCCACCAATTAACAAAAACGGTTATCACTAAGGTTATATATATAATAATTAGAATTCACACTAATTAACCTAATTAAAATTAAAACCATTTAATCTCATGGATATTAACTAAAGAATATAACTTCAATTCTGGACAACCACTTTCATCTTGCATATAATCCAAACTTGAATATAGTTGAACCGATCTTTTAAAGCCATGAAAACAAACGAGCCCGAACAATGAAATTGAACCTTATAACTAATAAAAAAGGATTTGAATGAACTAAAAAGGGTCATAATAAATAAATTACATATATTATAGGTTCTTGAATTATTAATTAATTATCCTAATTTTTTCCTTCAGGTCATTAATAACAAGTGGAGAACACCAACGGATTTAAGGTAAGGGATCCTCCCCTTTTCACTCTTAATCAAGATTGTTCTCTATGAAATGCCTTTTTTTTGTAATAGGAATTTATGTGGTATGTTTATACACCTTCCCCATACTACAATAATGTTTTATAAGTGACGAGAAACCCCTTATATCTCTCATCAAACCCTCTTAGTTACACCTGATACCATGCCAATAAACCATGATGGATTCTACCCGAACTTCCTTTATTCCTTCAGGTTGCTCTAACTTTCTTTTTACCAAAATGAAGTTGTCTTTTATTTTGTGTAGAAATTAAAAATTCAGTTTATATTCTCCAAAATCATGTTCCAAGATCCATCTATCATTCTATTTCGGGGATATACATGCTTTTTGTGAATCTCTCTTTGACACTTCCCATTAAGCACACTCGTTTTAAAGGAACTTCCTGAATTTTTACCCAATTTCAAGTGCACTCTATCTTATGTTTTAAGACACCATTATCTTTGTAGATTCTGTAGTTTTATTATTAAAACCTTTTTGGTTCAATTCTAGGTTTATATAAAATAATGTCTTCTTTACTATTTTAAAAGCTCTATAGTATTTTTCCTTAAAATCGCCCAAAAAATTTTTAATGAAAAAATATCTAAAATACATTTCTCATACGTTGTCACTTATGTCTGACACCACTTACCATGTAATATTGCTATTTTACCCTATTAATTTTCATGTATTTTCTAATTCTTTCCATACATGGATACATTCATGTTATGCCCATTGGTTATGATTCATGTCATGATTTTGTTACCAAATTCTTTCCATGGGTACCCATATGTTTATGTATGGTTGATTGTGTATGATTGTAATGTGGTAAGAATATTAATGTGGAAAGAATATTCATGAAAAATTTGAGATGGGTGTGCCTAGATAGTGTTCCAATTTATTGGGTAAGGTTAAGTCTCATGAGATGCGATGTGAAACAGGATTGACGGTTAGCCTTGACCCGTACTAAAATGGGAAACGGGATTGGCGGTTAGCCTTGAACCGTACTAAAGATATAATTTATGATTCTACCACATTTATATGATTCCATGTTTATATGATCCCATGCTTATATTAAATTATTTCATAAGTTTCATGCTTTGGCTATCATTATTTCATGCCTCTTAACTCATGTGCTTGAGATGTATCCTTATGTTCATTCCCTTACTATGATTTTCCGCTCATCTCTTTGTTCATGTGTTCCCCAAGGTACCCTATGCAGATGTAAGATCTTAAAGAAAGTTACAAGATCTTTATGGAGATTAAATAAAGAAGTTTTTTTAGTCCCACATTTTAGGTTATATGTACATAGTCTTCCAAGACAATAGACTTATCGATCCTTGGATTGTACTCTAATGATTAATTATGCTTAAAATCATGAAATGTTTTATGTAAAATGCTTGGGTTGCTATAGTTAGAGCCTCTTGTAGTCATAAAAATTCTGATAACCCACATTATATGTCTATATCATGGTCTCTTAAGACCCCTTCATAATACAAACGGATTTCGTAAAGGCCTCCTGACAAGCCATCATTGTTTTGTGAAAACTTCTAGACAATTTTCCCCATATCATGTGAAGACCTTGTAATGGGAATCCTGATATAGTGAAGGCACTTGGACGATTCATTGGGAAATATGATCGTCTCTCAACATGTATACATGATTAAAAAGGACCCATTAATTGTAAAAAATACAATAAAGGAGGGATTGTCCGGATGATCTTAAGGTCTCTAAAAATCATGTGATTCTCCCAATGTGATTTACGATGGGGACCAACAAAATTTGTGATGTTGAAGCCCTCCACCTACTAAATCTTGAAATCATGTGATCTTCACAATGAAAAAAGTTGAACAAATAGTGTGTTGAATCCTATAAATGCCCCACCACAACATGAAAAAATACATATTATGATCGTGAGTGAATATTGACTTTTCCATGGATCCTCGCTTCAGCACACCCAAGCACTATAGAATATTTCTTCGAGTGGCTGATCTCACAACATGAAAATTTAACCATCATGTAAGGACCAGGGGACTGCTAGATAGATCTTGAAGCATGTATAAATCACTTCACTTGATAATTCATAGATCATGAAAAGGACTTCTATAAGGACACATGAAGAACATCCCACATATATACTAAATCACACAAGACTTAAAAGAAGATAATAATGAATAAATCTAAGGAATTTTCATTAAAATTCTAGAATAAAGAATAAAATATCTGAGACTTATGTGAATAACACAAACATTGATCCTCATGCACTTCGCATGAATCACCAGGGACATTGGACAACACCGGGAAATGTCACCCAGATCTCGCTTCACTCATTTATTATGTTATCTGGATCATGTGAATTCCTTCATACATGTCAAATAATGTCCCATGATTCCCCATCCATGTCACCTTAGTCTCATGAAGCCCTGTGGCCTTTCCATCCAAACCATGTGGAATTCTTTAGATGTGTTCTCTGACTCAAATGATGGATCCATGAACATGTTAGCCAAGTCTCGCAATAGAACCAATGCATGTCAACTGAATCTCATTAATCCCTCTAGTCATGATAGTTAGAACTTGTGATGTACCCAGATATGTCATCTTAGATCATGATTCACCATCCATCCATGTTTCATTGAATCTCTTGAATCCCTTCAAGCATATCATGAATCTTTTGTGATGATACCATGGCATGTCAATCAGATCATGCAACACCCTCTATGATTGTTAGTCAGGATCATGTGATTTCTTCAAGGAATAGCTATATAGGTCTTGATATTTCCTTCATAAATTCAACCATGATCATGTGATAGCCCTAAAACATGTCATCCAAGATATGAGACTTCCCTCAAACAAAGATAATTGATCATGAAATGTTTTTTGTACATGTCATGTAGACATCCTCCAACATGGATTGTAGAAAATAAAGGCATGTCAAGTTGGAAGTCAAGCATGAAAGTCGTTCAAGAAAACCGAATCAAAAGGGAAACATTAGTGTGTAAGACCTAACCCAACAGAACTATGATAACTTTTATTTTATTTATAACAAGGATACGTAGGATTTTTTCATAAGACTCGAGATCTATATATACAATTAAAAGGCCATCTGAGTATATAAGTCACACATCCACAAGAAATGAGACTGATTATTTTCCATCCTAGGTTTCTCACACTGAGAATAGATCATATTTTCTTAGGGAGTTATAGTGATCATATCATATATGTCATGAGAATCTATAATGATAAGGGAATCCTCTGGGTGCAATCCCCAGTCAATTGCATAATATGATATTTACTCCGTATAAGGGAAATTTTATCATGTAAGACCAGACCCAATTGAACAATGAGGACTTTGATTCCTGTCATAACCAAGATATATAGGAAACCATACTAAGGCCTGATCCCTAACTCAAAATGGGAATCCACCTCAGTGTATTTTCTTCCATGTCTCTGACATTTCACCCATTGGGACCCAACAATTCTCATAAGTTGATCATTCTACTTTATATATTAGTAGACAGATAAATCAACTGAACTACGATGACCTTGATTCCTTCCATAACCAATATATATAGTTTTCATACCTATGACCCTAACTTCATTATAAAAAACTGAAGGGTTATCGCGTTATATAAGTCTAACATACATATGCAATTAGACAGACCACTTGTTATCCCCTATATCTCTCACAAAGTATATCTCCCATGGGATTAGGGAGTCGTAATGAACACATAGTTAGAATCTTGAATCTACACTAGCTAGGGTAATTTTAACATGTAATACCTGATGAGTGTCATGATATAAATGTCCCCCAATATAATTTTATCTACCTTAAGGTTGGTACCGAGGGCATGAATGAACAACAGTAACTCTAATTCTTGTTATACCCAGTGTACATATGATTTCTCTCTGAGACTTGAGCTCAAATATCTAGTGCCTCTGTGCCTGAACGTAAGACGTTTTTACAAGACATTAAAAAAAGTTTTAACAAACTATGTGGTTTTTTATTCGTATAATATACAGGATATGTTGGATGACTTATAATGGCTCAATCTCCTCCTCAAAATATTAACTAACTCCATGCATGGTATAAAAGTATGAAGTTCTCAGTTATATGGATTCAACATATACAAACCAATTCGTTATTGAGAAATGGATAAAGAACCTTGGATACATTCATTTGGATTCAATAATGATGTCCCATTCTTCATCTGTACATAAAATGAGTGAACCTATGATCATTTTTAGTGAACCTAAGATCATTTTGTTAGGGTAACCTGTCTTGTATCGATATTAGGAAGAGATTATCAATCATGTTTCAAATATATAAGAGGGTCCTGGAGTAGGAAACAATTCCCCCCAAAATGGTTAGATGATCCCATCCTCCCATCCTCTCAACCAATGCAAGTTATTATGATTTATTAGGTCTGAAACCCTAATTGAACACCTACCTTTTGAATGTATGATTGTACCCAAATATTGATGTGGGAATCATTGGGGTTTCCGTTAATATAAAAATGGTTACTGAACATATTCAACCATCATTCCAAACCAAAATCACCTAGTTATTTTATCTTCTCCTTTGAAATAATAACATCATGGTTATTTTAATATATACAAAGTAATAGAAAATTTTTGGAATAAAATAGGATCCTATTGATATTTTTTTAATATTTCATGGTTAATGGGCCATATTGAGGTGGAATAATCTATTGTTCGTTTATGTAAAAATGTTTTAGATCACATAACATAAAGAACACTAAATAGAAGATAGGTTACGTTAATATTTTTATTTATTTTTTATTTCCTTCTTCTAAGTGGTCTTGGATTTGTGAATATATATTTTTTGACATTGGACATTATTGACTTCATTAAAACACATTATCATACAATACATAAAATATCAAGGGTCTTTAAACCTTGAAAAATACATTTTTTTATAATAAAATAATATATAATACTATATGTACATAGTTGCAACATGGTTTTCTAGATTAACTATAATTTTATTTTATCTTTAGTAGATGTAAGGGATACATTACTATACATGAAATTTGAGATAATTTATTATTTTTTCAATGTTGGAAAATTAAAAATAATTTATTCTCATTATATAGTTGATCTTTTAAATAATTTAAACATTCTATCAAAGTCATAATAGTGAATAATGTAATTATATAATTATTAAAAATTTATGTTAAGATGATGTGTCTATGCATTTAAATGACTTTATATGCGTTAATTAATTACCTATTAGCGGTTAATTAATGATTCACTAGCTGATAAATTTTATCATTTCCTTCATAAAAATATTTTTCAATTGATATATCAATCTATTTCATAGATTTTTTATTCGGCTATTTTCTTTCATACAATGGTTTATTATATGAATAAAATAAAGAACTAATGTATCTTATATCAATGATTACATAAATTATCTATATCATTTATAATTACATAACCTTTATTAATTGATATTCCTAGTCATTAATAGAAAAAAAAATCATTAATATTAATATGTATATAAATATATATGTCTTTATAAGACATTTAATAACTTTAGATTATATTTTATTAATATAATGGATAAACTAATGATATAAATTCATTGATAAAGTCTCAATCCACTTTTTTTAATCACTCATTCCCTTTTTATGATTTTCATTTTCACTCTTAAACTCACTATCTTACTAATAAATACCATCATATTTTATACTTTATATAGATTCATGATTCTTATTATAGTGATTATTTTCAATTAGATTACTTAATATAAACCTCAAACATTTCTCTATATTTCAAAAATATCATTATATCAAATGGGACATGTATTCCCCTGTATTTATTATTATTCCACTTTAATTTCATTACATAATTATTTACTTGAAACATGTTTGGATCTACTAGGAATAATTAGAGAACAACATTCTTATACTATCTCAAGGATCAAAATAAAATTAAAAAAACCCCAAATATTTATAAGGATTCCCCTATTAATTCTTCTATCGCAATTTATTGACTTTTCAACTAATTAAAAATAATTACTAGTTAGGTTTTCTTCATCAAATAAAAAATTATTAAAAAAATAAGTGGAACCAAATTAACTCCTTATAATAATTCACATAATGTATGTCGAAATGTCTATTACGTAGTTTTTTAATGTATAGAAATGCATAATGAATATCTTTTATTTGGAGGGTATTTTTATTAATCCATTATTGAGGACTCCTTGCTTAAAGTGAACACTACAGAATATTTAATTTTCTTTCTATTTTTTAGCAACCAAACCTAAAAACTATCAAATGTTTTTATATATGGATTTTCTCCATTATTAATTAATTTTTAAAGTACATTGATATTTTTCTTAAATTTTTTCTTATGAAAATTTTATATTATCCAATGAAAAAATAAAAGACAATGATTTTATATTTAGACCTATATTTTAATCATTAACTATTCATAATTTGTAACATGTAAATATTAATTTCTCAAATTCTATATTTTTAATTAATTTTAATACATTAATATTTTTCCCTTATTAATATATTCAGGTGATTCAATTACTTTAGTCACATGTTGATTTAACATCATTAAATATTCAAGAGTTATCACATTGGATATATATCTATGTTTATTATACATGATAAACTATATTTTACATGCTAATATATCAAAAAAATTAATTTATAAATAACCAATATATTGGAAAAATTTCAAGATAGAATTTTTTTTGTTAACAAGGGAAAATAATTTTCAATTCAAATATAAATCTATGTGATTTAATTTTTGATTTTTTTTAATTTTTATTACTATTGAAAACTTTTATTAATATTTCATTTATAGATATACATATTATTGTAATTATGTTTGAAAGAACATATTATAGAATAAATAAAATTTCTTGCATGAATGTAACCTAATAGAACTTAATTTTAAATAATTATATTTACATTTTTCATATGTGAAAAAAAATCATGATCTTCTTATATGTATTATTGATTTAAGAATTTGTGATGTGATTAATCAGAAATATTGTTAGATGAACTTTTCTTATAAATGTTTTTTATCTTTGGACACTGTGTTTTATTCGAAGAATTTATATAGTCCTCCACCAATCGTATGTGACTATCATTGTGTTGGTTTTTTGTAATGTTGGTTTATATTCATGAAGATACTCAATCATATTAATTTTTAATCCCATATGATATGATATCATATTGTTTTATTTTTATTGTTTATACATGTTTATCATGGGCCTTATTGACATTTACACATGATAAATTAATATAAAATATCATCCATGATTTTAGAAGCTACCAAACACCCCATTTGTTCTTCGTGACACTATTAAATTTCCAATGACGTCTATATCAAAATTAAAACTTTGAGATCCAGATGAAGAATGAATTTTTGGGTTCATTTCCCTATATATCATTATGTTTTACCATGAATGGAAAACATTTTTGGTAGATTAGAATCCATAATTAGGTCCATTATTTCAAGGTATGTGTATTTTAGTGATGCATACTTCGTTTTGTTGGTAAAGGGGCATGTATAGTTCTGTTCATATTCCCAAGAATGATTTGTATTGGCTGAGAATTCAGATTTTATGGATCTGTGTATTAATTTTTCAAAATTATAATTAATATATGGAAATCCCCATTAATACCTTATTATAATCCTCGTTTCCCAAGGGGTTATTTAGATCAAAATTAAGGGTTTTCTATTGATCAAATAAACAATTAAATCTTGAATGGAATAAGAAACCATCAAAATAATCATCAAGTATCATTGATCTTATGAGTTCATTGATCTATCTCTTTTCACTATTGTTAAATTTATCTCTCTCTCTCTCATTGGATATCAATGTTATCATATTAGACCTATAAAAATGGGATTATTTATTTTCATTCATGAATGAATAAATCATTGATGATATTGTGTTAATTGGTCTAGGTATTAGAGGATTAGATCCTAATCACTGTGTCCATATATAATATTACATATATTTCTAGTGGTCTTCATCTTACTATAGTTGATCCAATTCATCCTACAGTAGAATATGAATCCTTTTAATGAAATTTATCTTCCTTTAGGATATCTTAATTTGATATAAATATATCAAATACTATTTTAAATTAAATTAGATTATATTATTCTATAGAATTAAATAATTTTGGGGTTTAATTCATTTTATATCACAGTACTAGAAATAGTTTTTAGATATAAATTTAAGAATACTAGATTATTTGAAATCATAAATTGGTTTGGTTTTTTATATTAGTTCAAAGAGTTTTTTTGGGTAAAGTAATTTTTTTAAATAAATAATTTACTAACAAAATGATTTATGTGTGAAAAATGGGAATGAACTTTGTTAAAAATATATAAAAAAATTGGTTATTTTATTATTGAGGATGTTCTATTATGTGTCATTAATATTGGTAGGGTCATTTATTCAATAAAACATGAATGGATGATGATTCATAATTGTTTTTTTCTTTGTTCATAGGTTGGAATTTAAGATATTTAACTCACATTACTAATATCTTCTTAATTATTAAGATTTACCATTATCTTAAGAACTAAGAAGAAAATAATTGCATGAGTTGTTTTCATATATATATATATATATATTAGGATTCTGTGATGGATATTTTATTTTATATATAAGATTTGTATTTTTGATGACATTAATTGCATGATTTTGAAAAGGTATTATACAGAACTTCTACAAAGTCATATGGGTAAATCATAATGGTTATTCACATAATCATCATAACATGAACATCATGATTTTTTTGTAGGTGTATTATATCACCAGTTTTCAAAATAAAATGATTCAATTAATATTTTTGACATAACATGGGTGTTGTGATCATGGTGACGATATTATTCTTGATTGAGCCCTGATGGGGAAGAAAAATTATCCATGGTGGATTAAAAGTTTTTTATTTATCTATTATGAAGTATTAAGACAAGTTTACTATTTTATTTTGGTATTAATTGTTTTACTTGTTAGCTTATATTGAATATTTCATTTTAATTTTCAAATTTTATTTATAAAAACAATATACATTTATGTCTCATTAATCTAGTTATTCCATTCAGGGAACGTCATTTCCAAAGATCATGTCCATCCATAGACACTATTTTGAAAATTTTATTTACTAGAGAGCATGGTTGCGGCTTTGGTTCAATCGTGTACTGGTAATGTGGTCTAGATCACTTGGGTAAGGGTCGTAAAAAATTATATTTTTTACAGTTACAAAATTTGATGCTCTGATATCTATTTGGCTTAGTAATTAGAATGGTTGAGTCACATTAGGTGCCTATAAAAATGAAATTCTCTGTAAATAATGGCGAAACAAGAGTTCTTAGGTTTTTTAGATATGACTATTGATCATGTGTGTAAGAACCTGATTTTTCTTCGAGGTATGTACCCTTTTAATTTTGGTTAATTTCTATGGTTTTGACCTAATATGAATGCCTAGTAAATTTATGGAGGAAACAAGGGTGTCTCAGCAATGTTTACTACCTAGATCCAAATATTTTGAAGAAAACAACAAGGCCATATGGTGAGATAAAACCTTCCTGCCGAGGCCACATGGATTATACTAACCATGTGGAGAGTTTTAGTGTATAGTAGAGGTATGCATGGTTTTCTCTAATCATGTGGCCCATGCTGCATGCTAGTTAATTTTCTGAAGACTATTTAGTATAGTGAAAATGCATATTTGGCACCTGGGTTGTCTAACCATATGTCCTAAATATATTAGGGGTCTTGAGGTAGTGATGTGTTCATGGTTGGTTCATGGTTTGGCCAACCATGGGACCCATTTTTAAAGTGGTGAAAACACCATTTCATCCTCCTTCTATTTTAAGATACTCCTCATTTCATTTCTGCCTCCAACGAATATCCTTGCATCCTTCACTTTAAAGATCCCCTATGAAGGTCCTCTTAGGAATTCTAATATTTCTTCCATCCAACATCTTATTTGATTATCATTTATCTCATTGAATGTCCACTAGTGATTTCTCTATTCCTCTTGAACCTTTATCCATTTCTCTTCTTGTCGATATAGTTATTTTGGTGCAGGATCTTATGGCCTATTTTTTGGGTGTTAGTCAATTATACCATTTTCTTCTGAATGGCATAAAATCAGAGGTCAATATTGTATGAGTTTTCCTTGAAAATAATAAGGTTGGTGGTATATAATATTTCACTAGAAGTTTGGTTATTTATACCTTATTTCTATAGTGTTTCATGCCGTACCTTCCAGGTTTTCTTTCCAAAATTTATAGAATCCTAAATTAAATTTTAAATTCTAGATTAATTCATTTCATGACACCGTTATACTAGGATGTAGATTGTTTACCTCAACCTGAACCACCCATGGGGCGAGTTCTTCCCTTTTCCCACGGAAATTTTACCCTTGTGGTGAGTTGAGCTCTTTATTCCTTATGGAAATTGAATGTGGTAATATAGTGTATTATTAAAGGTTATAAACAACTTAAAACATATTTTCATTTTTATATAAAAGTTATGAATTAGATACTACTTTGTCTTATACATTATTATGAAAGGATTAATGAAGTGTTTTATGAATTGGTGAATAAATTGTATATGATGATATAGGAGGGTTTCTCATATAGAACTAATGAACCACATAGATGCCTTGGACATTTATACTCCATGAATATTTCTTGCTAGGATGACTTAAACATTTCTACTACTTGGATCTAATAACATACTAGGATTCCTTAGACATTTATACTTCTTGGATATGAATACCTATTAAGATGACTTAGATATTTCAACTCCTTGGATTTGATTACCTACTAGGATGCCTTGAAAATTTCTGTTCCTTGGTTTTTATGACCCACTAGGATAAATTAGACATTTCTACTCCATGGATCTAGTTTACTCAGATTATTTGGATGTCGTGGACATTTATACTCCTTTGATCCTCAGCCATTTTGGATTGATACATGATTACTTGATGTATTCCATTAATGATGTGTACCAGTCTTTATAGTAAGCCTTTATTTATGTTGTTTCTTGATCATAGTGTTCCAGGATAGATGGTAAAACATCACTTATACTTTTATTACTTCTTCACATTTTATACATGCACACTACTTCAGCTTATATGCATATATTGGACATGTTATAGATAGCTTTGGTGGTGGCCTATAGAGAGTTATCTCACACCCTATTCGGTCATCCATTTGGTAACCGGAAAAACATCATGGGTAAAGGTAGGGATAGAGGAAAGCTCACTCTTAGTGATGCTTGATTGGTTTCTTACATATGATAAGGGGAGAAAATGACCCTTTAATAACTCATGACACTATCTAGAGATAGTTTATTTTTGGTATTTCTTTACTTTTGATACATGTGTAATAATGGATGACTATTTACATGTGTTTCTTGTCTTTTTTATATATCCATGACATAAATATCATTTATTATATGATGTTTCTCTTGAATTTGATTTTTATTATTGATTTCTAGATGATTTTTCTTCTATTTCAGGTTGATATTATGCTTCCACATTTTACCCATTTATGATATTGTTGTGTTAATATGATTATGATTGTATAATATCCTCATTGTACCATCATAGACCCTCACTGCTTATCGAAAGCCTCTAGAATATTGGGAGGAAAACATTAGGCCTTGTGATTCATTATCTTGGGGAACTATTTATTGGCACCCTGATTGGGATGTTACAAAGTGGATTCCGAGTGTGTTTATTTTCATTATTTTATTTTCTTTTTTATTTTGGAATGGTAGAAAGGATAAATATGATGCGTTGGAATTTTTTCCTAAGTATATGTCTGGAAGTAGCTAAACAACATTTTCTGAAAAAAAATTACTTGGGATGGGTCTTGTTCTTATGGATTTTTCATATTATAGTTGATTTCATTCCATTATTTGGTGACACACATGTTATGTGACGTTATTATTGTTATGTTGTTGTTTATTTTCTTTTCCTTATAAAATTACAGTATATAAGCAATAATAATGCATCATTATAGGCAGGTTGGGAGTTAATATGTCATGAATTATGCCATTCCATGTACAATGAATTTATTGACTGCATGAAATTATTATATGTTCCTTGTGAGATATATTTTTTTTTCTGAGAAACATTTTTATATGAAACTGAGAAAAATAATTGGTTACTTAAAGTACCTGCATCAACCTAATAGTGTTTTCTTACATATAATGATTCATACACCTTTAGTAGTCATTTATAGAACATTGATCAGTGGTTCATTGGTAGCATGGTCTAGACCATGTTTATGGTTCTAATTAAATGGATGCCATAATCCAATTTATAAAGTGTATGCATCTTTATAAATTTAAAATAGTAATCTGTATAATTCAACTATTTCTAAATATTCTTAATAAAAATAATTATGAATATAAATGGTTTTAAATTATTGAATAAAAATGTTGTCATTAAATAGTGGTTCTAATTACAATGTAAAGGATGCTTCCCTATTTGACTTGAAATTAACACTCTATATACTAGAGCCCCTGGATTATAGTAGAGAAATGTACCTTAGCACAACATTAGTAATATTAAGTAGGTAGTATCTCTTGTGTTCTTATGATCTATATGCCACCCAAACCTACCATTAAGAGAATCCGGAGGTGTGTCACTCATTTATATGCAGGCTTATAACTTCCCTATTTTTATATATGTGATTTTTTCATTACCAAAACATGAATGAGGTTTGTTCTAGGAATTTTTAGATATATTCCACCATGATGAACTATAGTTATGCACCAGGAGGGTTGTGATGACCATGCTTTGGATTTGTCGGTCCTTGGGCCCCTGATGGAACCTCTAGTAGTGAAACTTTTAACACCTCCAATTATACATCATATGGGTGATGATGTACAATTTTGAGAGGGTTTCCTACATTTTATGTAGATTGTATAGGGAGCTCTTTGACCTACCCTAATTACATAAGAGTTGAAACATGAGTTCTTATAATAACATCTACCCAAATTTTTAGGGGATAATGGAGCATAGTCTTTGGAGTCATGGATAAAGGACATTCTATTTATTTTTTATCATCTTGAGACACCTCTTGAGAGTAGAGTGAATCTCACTATGTTTATGATTTGGGATTCTTCCATGAGATTTTGGGATGTTATTATGCAAATGGATTTTCATAAGGATTTGGTTTAGAGGGATTTTTAGATGGCCTTATATGATTAATTTTATCCCAATATATTGAGGGGTGATAGATATAGATATTTTAAACACATGGGTCATAGAAAATTATCAGTCATGGACTATTCTTCTTGTTTTATAGAGTTCTAATGTTTCACACCTATTATATTAGGTTATGTGTTATCTAAACCTAGTCGATTTGAGTATGGTATCATGTATGACATCCCATCACAAGAGAATGTATTTCGTCTTAAAAACATAAATAAACTAGTAAATCAGGAATTGATTACTGAACATAACCTACGACAAGATCATGGTGGAAAGTAGGACAGTTCTATTTCTCAACACAGTGGCATAATGTCAGGTTCTAGGAAGTGGTTCTTTGACACCTCTCATGAAGGGAATATTGGACAGATCATGACTATTGGTAGTTATATTTTCTATCACTAGTGTGGTATGCAAGGAAACATGAGTAGAAAGTGTGATTAAAACACTATTGAGTGTTGAGCTTGCATTAGGGTGGGGCATCTATATCGTTGTTTCATAAATTTTCCTCCAGAAACCAGTGAAATAGGGTTTTCAATGACTTCATGTTCAAGAATGGGTTCAAAAGATTATAATTAGGAAGTAAGTTGGAGTGCCACTGAACAATTTGGTTGAATTATTCGTTGTGGATGAGGCATTTAGATAGAATATTTATAGATATATTATAGAGTACATGTTGATGGTAGCCAGGATATATCATAGGGTCACAGATCAGGCTGAATGTATGAAGTTCAACTGAAACCTAAGGAGAAAAATGATAGAACTTCTATAGTGATAGGTATTATTCAAGTATCCTATATATTTTTATCTACTCTTTCTGATATATTTTATTCTCATTCTTTCATATATGCGACTATTTTAGAGATATGTGGGCTCAATGTTTAGTTTTAATATGGAATGAAGACACTTGATACTTTGTGGGGGATTTGATCAAAGAGTTTTCATTAATGCAAGGAGTTCTTCTTAAGATAGCTGGGTGTCACTTTATATAGGACCCCTTTATCCTTGAGATAACAGGGCTTGATATCATTCGTGGGATTAATCGGTTGGTTCCCTACCATTCTTATGTTGATTTATACTGTTGAAGTATGAATTTCACATCATTAGAGGGAGGATTTATTAGTCATAAGGAGGAATGAGACGTCCAAGAAAGTAAACATGTACCAAATCATCATAGGATGGGAGATTTGATAGTCTAGATATCTAGATTATATTAGGATTATCAAGGAATGGGTTTGAGAAGAAATCTCTCCAATCGTGGATCATTTTAGGGGTCTTTTCCCTGAATATTTTCTAGACTACCACCCAAGAGAGAGGTAGATTTATCCATTGAGATTTTCCCAGTAGCTGCATTGTTATCTATTCATATTTACAGGATGGAAACTACTGGGTTTTAGGATCCCAATATGAAGCTAGAGGATATGGAAGCAAAGTGGTGAAGGATCTGGCTGGAGTAGAATTTTGTGATGGGTCATGCCCAAATTTTATTTCTTCCATGATTGATTATTAAATCATGATTTACATGATGATAAATGAAGTGATCAATGGAATAGAATCAAATAATATAAAAAATATATATAACACCTGAACCCGAGCATAAGATCATCACATTTTATTTAAAATTAATTTAATAAATTAATGAATTATGTTATGTGAAATTCATTCATTGTTAATGGATCTAAAAATGGATCTACATCATACTATCAATTCATTTTAAGAATCAAGGAAATATTCCCTCTAGTGGTGATCCTCATGTCTTCCACAAATATTCTAACATCACTGTAGGAATATCTGGGTGTTAGAATAGTAGATCTTATTACTTGTCTTGTTCTTCTTTGATCACCATGATAATAACTTGCAATGGATTCTCCATGATCTATCTAGACTCAAGAGTGGAGGTGGAGGATGATTCCTCTCCATTCATCATAGCATTATTGGAGAATTGATATCTCTAGTTATTTTAGATGATTCTTTAGATTCATTGTGAACAATAAAAAAAAATTAATTTTCTCTATTGGAAAAAATATATAATTGGGTTTATATACCGCTAGGGTTTGAAATTTTTTTTTTCACCAGTTTTTTTTTAATCCCTTGTGTAACCGGAGGTCTAATATAATAATATAATTGTAAATTATTGAATTTTTGTTAACCTTTTAATAAAATTAAATATTATTTAATCAAATAATATTTAATATATATTATTTCTAATCAAACCAGTAAACTCGGTCCAATATTCCTCCACAATATCACCATACCTTGAATGATGAAAATTTATTTAGTAAATAAATATCACTAAATTATTCACCAATAAGTAAATATTATATTCACTAAATGGAAAATAAATATTTTATTAAATATTATGTTTATATAATATTCTCTTGAATTACTGGTGACAAAATATATATGATCCATTAAACATTAAAAATAATTAAACCATGTGTGGGAATTATATTTATTCAACTTTTTTGGTGAAAATTATTAATATATTATTTAACTAAGATTCTAGATAAACATAGTGTGTGACTCTCTTGTCCACTTTATCAATGGCATTAGGTGAAGTACCATAAATCCCATGGTTAACATATATCAACGTGCCAAGGAACCCATAGGGAAATATGTTAATTCTGAAATTATATAATGCCTAATAAATAATATTAGTGTTTAATATAATCCCTTTATCATTATATCTCTAATAAATAATGTTTCATTCTAGTTCCATCAACCAATGTGCTCGATGTCTCTTTATTTGAATTTATGGATATAGAACTAGCCTATATAACACCATGGACATGGATTTATTTTGGATATATCATTTATATAAAGGGGCCTAATATTTCAACACCCTTTAAAGAGTATAATGGACATGTACTTTCTCACATTATTCATTAATGAGATATTACTCATGACACACCCAACGTATCCTACCACTTCGCAAATATATGTTTTCACAGATTTCATCAATAGATCAAAGTATTCAACTCATAATACTAATTTATAATAATCTTAAATTCTATGAATCAATACACATATACAGATATAGGAACATCCAATAACACATCTTAATGTGGATTTCCTATTAATAGTTCTCATTATCATAATATTATATATTGTACATTACCAAGAGTATATACCATAAGAAGGTGCCTCAAAGCATTATGAGTATCCACCCCAGATAGACTACATCATTTTTGTCCTTAAATGATTTATTCCAACTATAGAATATATATATATATTAGAATAATATCATGGAACTTATGGGTTCTCATCATAGTGGGGAACTAATATGACGTTTCAATGTGACAACTACTCTTATAACATTATCAAATACTATGTTACAAATAATAACAATCATGGTATTATAAGAAGTTTATTAATATTAAAAAAATATGAATACAAGTTATCATAAAGTACAAATAAGTGGGTTCCAGGGAGCCAACTCCAACAAGGGGTTCGTACGGCATAGTACATCTCTATGGGTTTTACCCATCCATTTCACCAAGAAGGATGACTGAACCCTTTGTTTATGTGTATATAATTGGAAATTGAATTTGTTGATGATTAAGAATTGGTATCCCTTTCCATGTATAGACAACATCTTTGACCATCCACTGGTGGAAATGGAGGTTTTCCCAATGATTTTTTACCAATGGTTTGAACAAACTGTTGGTATACTATAAAAAAGGGAAACCTTCCCCAATAGTTTCTTCAAACCATTAGAATTGTGTTTTTTAGAAGGAAGACTTCTCAACAGTTTACTCAAACCATTTGGAAATATGGAAATTATATAATCTATACCAACATTTTTAAAAAACCTTTGCTAAATAATAGATTTTCCAATGGTTTTTAAAAAATTTTGGGAAATTTTTCCCCCAATTACACATCATCCTAGCCCCCTCGTCCATGAGATTAAATTCCCTAATCCAATCCTCTCTTGAATCTCTCTATTTACCCAAGGGTGAGAAACTCCTTCCACCCAATATTTACATCTTCAATCAAGCCTTTTTTTTATTTCTACACTTCAAATTAGTAAGTCATTACTTAGTTTTAGTGTTCTGCATCTATTTTGTTTTGTTTTCAATTTTGATTTGGCCTAAACCAGAGTTCTTTGTGGTCTGGGGAATGCTATACCGAACACTTTTATTTGTTTTATATTTTTTTTTCTACACTTCATTTTTCATGATTGTGTGAATCACCTTTATTTTATGTCTTCATAGCCACTCTTTCTGTATAGAGTTCGTGAACCATATGAACTAATGTGTCTCGGGGTGATGTATCCCCAATCAACGATAGTAAAGGGTAATGGATATAATTATGGTCCATGTGAAGTGATTGGGGACAGTTGGGGTAGTTGGGTAGGTGGTTTTCCATTTTTTTAGTGTGGTGATATGGAAGTTTCTATGGAATTTAGTTGAGTTGAAAATTTTATTTGGATTTTGTATTTATAGTTTTTTTCAAGGAATAATTGGAAGGGTAGTGATATTGAGGATAAATTAGTTGTTGGTTGGGTGATGGATTAGAATTTTGATATTTTTTGGATTGGGTATAGGTAATTTTTATAGTATTATATGGATATTTCTTCTCCTGAACACTCCTCACCCCACCCCTAGACACCCTCCACCCATTGGATATCCCTCACCCCCCCTACACACCCCAACCCCACTTGGACACCCCCACCCCTTGGGGAGGCCCCCATATCCCCCCGGACACCCGTCAACCACCATAGACACCCCCACCTCCTAGATACCCCCCACCCCCCGGACCTCCCCCCCCATTGGACACCCCCCACTCCCGGTATACCACCCCACCCCCTGGACCTCCCCCCCCCCCATTGGAAACCCCCCCCCCACTCCCGGTATACAACACCACCCCTTGGACATCACCCACCCCCAGGACACCACCACCCCCTTAGACAGCCCCCCCCCCAGACACCCCAACTCCCTGGACACCCCTCACCCCCCATGTATAGCCCCCCCTAGACTCCCCCACTACCTAGGCATCCCCACACCCCCCTTGAACCCCCCTGTACATCGCCCCCATCTACCATAGACACCCCCACCACCTGGACACCCCCACCCACTGAACACCCCCACCCCGTCGACACCCTCCACCCCTTTGATAGCCGCCACACCCCTTTGGAAACCCCCTGACACTACCCCACCTACAGGACACCACCCCACCTCCAAAGTTCTTGGCCTAGTTTTTAAATTGGAATTAACTATATAGGTGATTTCCCCTTTCTCAAATGAAATTTCCAATTGACCCATAGAGCCTTATAAATTGAATTTTTATCTTTTGATAAATTAAATGTGTTGTTTTTAATGAAATGGATAATGAATGATTTTTTCCTTTCTTAATTAATAAAATGGTTTTAAATAAAATTACCCTAAGAGGGGCTGCCGGGGGGTAGGGGTGTCTAGGTGGGGGGGGGATGTCTAGGTGGGAGTGGGTTGTCTAGGGGTCCAGGGGGATTCATGGGGGGTAGGGACTTCATGGGTGAGGGGGAGAGGGTTTAGGATGTCCATGGAGGGTGTGGGATGTCGGGGGTGGGGTATGTCTAAGGGGGTGGGTTGTCTAGGGGTGGGGTGGGCTATCCCAGTGGAGGAGATGGTGTGGGTTGTCCAGGGGGAGGGGGAGGGGGTGTGGGTTGTATAGGGAGTGGGTAGGCTATCTGGTTGGTGGTGGGGGAGGATGTCCAGGTGTGGGGTGGTGGCCTTTCCAAGTTGGGGGTGGGGGTGGGTTGTCCAGGTAGGGTGGGGGCGGCCTATGTGAGGGTGGGGGGGCTATCCAAGTGGTGGGTGGGGGATGGGTTTTCCCGGTGGGGGCTATCCATGGGGTAGGGTGGCTGTAGGGGTGTGGTGGAGGTGGGTTGTGGGTTTTCCATGGAGGAGGGGGCGTCTAGGTGGTGGGGGGGGGGGGGCTATCCAGGTGGGGTGGGGGGCTATCCAAGTCGGGGTGGGATGTCCAGGGGGAGAATGGGGGTAGGGGCTACATGGGTGTGGGGTGGTGTGGGATATCTAGAGAGGGTGGTATGTCCACTCTGATACTCAACAAAAAAAATAGGAATAACATATAACCAATGTATAGTTTCTTTCACACGTTAAGACTTTTCTTGAAGTTCCATAACAACACCCACTCTTACCCTTCAAAGAAGAAGTGATCTCTGAAAAGATATATCACTCTAGTTCTTATCCACTATCCATATTGATCTTATACTAATTTAACATTCGTACAAATCCATACCACCTAATGATATAACAAGGCTTAGACTCTCATGAGTAGGTTCCCATTGAAACATGGATCATATGACTAAACAAAATACATAGGATCATATTTGACACACACAAAAAATTATGTAGAAATATATAATACAATATTTACACCATCTATCACAACCTGGAATGAGATCACAGCTAGCCTCTCAAGGCATCAATAAGACACCTAACTAGATCAAAATATGGAGGTGTGTTTACAATTAGTTGTTTTTTTAGAATTCATGTATGGTATTTTGAGTGGAAGATAAAATTCGACCCACATATGATATTTGGAGGTTAGTTTACAAATAAGTGTGTTGTGATTTATATGTATGATATTCATGGTTTACACCAACATTCTTCTAGTTCCTCTATAATATGCATGAATTCATGCTACAATTGGATTGAGATTGGATTCTAAGACCCTAGTTTGGGGGTGGACAACCCCACCCCCTTCGACTGACCCCCCCTACCCCATCCCCTGGACATCCCCCAACCCCTGGACACCCCCACCCCTTAGAAAGCCCCTCATGGACACCCCCACCCCTTGGACACCCTCACCCCCTTGGACATACCTCATGGACAACACCCCACCCCCTAGAAACCCTCTAGACACCCCACCCCTGCTGGATAGCCCCTGGAAAGCTACCACCCCTTGGACACCCCCACCCCATGATATCTCCACCCCTTTGGACAGCCCCCTCCCCCCTAGACTACCCCCACCCCCTGGACACCCCAACCCCCAAGACACCCCCACCCCTTAGACATCCCCCCATGGACATCCCCCCACCCCCTGGACACCCTCACCCCACCTGGACACCCCTTCCTGCATTGATAGCCCCCACCCCCCGAGACATCCCCCCAACCACTGGACACCCCCACCCCCTGAACAACCCCACCCCCTTTGGTAGTGTATGTGATAAATCAAATAATCTACTAAAATATAAAATTTATTTGATCTAATATTTAATCAACTCCTAAATAATTTTCCACAACAAGTGTACATGATCTTGTACACTCTTTTATAGTTCTCCAAATATATTTTTTTTATAAATATCGTATTTTGTTGAATTTTATATTATGATTCTCATATAGTGTAGTCTTTCATTTATGGTTTCATATAATGTAAAAAATTCTCATTTACGTAAATATATTTTCAATGAAACATCAATCTAATAGAATTTCTTTTAAAAAAATGACTTATAAATTTTTTTTACAGAATGGATAGAAGTTGGATAAATGAAACTGATTGGATCTCAAGCTATTTTTAAAACAATTTGGAAAGATTTTTAGATTTTTAATTTCACAATGCTTTGTATCGTGGTCACATACACTACCCATTTTAAAATTGTGGTGGAATACCTTGTTAGATACATGAAGAAGTCAGCTACCACATAACCAAATATGGTTTTCAAGTAAACTACTATGTGTGGTACCATAATGGGGAGAAAATGAGATCTCAAATTGTTGATGATCCAAATGAGAGGACTGGATTAGAGAATTTATTATTTGATCGGATTCTGTAAATTTTTCATCATGAAAAAGAAAGGATTTTAACCCAAGAAGACTTTTATATGAGAATACATTATGCATCTAATGAAAATGATGATGTTTTTCGGGTGAAAAAATTGAATGATGTTGCCACAACTCTAGTATACCGACAATGTAGTGAAATGAAAAAGTTATAATTTTTAATCAGATTGTTTCCTTGTAAAACTATGTATGGGATTTCTAATAGTGAAATTGATTACATTCTTACATTCAAGAAGGAATTAATTCTGGATGATCTAGATATTCCCTCAAACCACTATATGGCATGAAAGTTAGTTGAGGAACTTAAATTTTCATGAAACAAAATTCATGCTTTCTTGAAATATTGTAGTTTATTTTGGGAGGAAACTGCTAAATGAAATGATTTTATAAACTTTGGCACATCCTGCTAGAAGCCAAAAGCTATTGGAACACCATCTCCTATTCCACATAAATTAATGTCGCACTTTCCAATGATCCCTATACTCCAAAATATTTTTAGTTCTGATGAAATATTATTAAAAATTTGATGGAATGATACTGAAAGAAATAAGACTAATGATGAGTTCGTTCACCCTACAGATGGATTTTCATGGCAGCGATTTGATTCTTGATATCCTTATTTTTTAACTAACGTGCGTAATGTGAGGTTGGGACTTTCATGTGATAGTTTTAATCCGTTTAGGCAGATACTTACACCGCACAACACATGGTCTGTTTTTATATAAAATTTATAACCATCACCCATGGTTTGTATGAAAAAACCTTTCACTTTCATGAGTATACTCATATCTGGCCCTTCTGATCCTAGTAATGATATAGACGTATAAATTCAACCTTTAATAAAAGAGTTGAAACTTATTTGGTATGTGGGTGTGCGAACATATGATGCATGTTCGAAAGAGATATTTCAGATGTGTATTGTGCTTATGTGGATGATCAATGTTTTTCCTGCTTATGCAGTGATGTTTGGGTGGATCACGAAGGGAATCATTCATGTCTTGTTTGTATGAAGAATACATGATCTAGAAGACAAAAACATCGATGCAGTTTCAGTTTTAGGGGACATCAATGATTCTTTCCAATGAAACATCCCTATAGAAATAATTATCGATGATTTGACAATACCCTGGAGACTGATGGTCCACCATAGCATATGTCTAGAACTGATGTGCTTAACGAATTGAAAGATTTCCAATTTTCTTTTGGGAAGGGTCAAATAAAATCTGTAAAGAGAAATAATGTTTCCACTGAAACATGTTACAGTTGAAATAAGAGAAGTATCTTCTTTGATTTTCCTTTTTAGTAAACCAATTTGTTATGTCATTTCTTAGACATAATGCACATTGAAAAAAGAATGTGTAAAATACTGCTTTTTATTCTTCTAAATGTTAAGGGAAATATAAAAGATGATTTATGATCTTGGCGTGACGTGGTGGATTGGGGAATCATATCAAAATTCCATTCTGTGTGTATCAGTGAAAATAAATGGAAAGTTCCATGTGCTTCTTATGTAATGACACCTATAGGAAAAAAAATTAATTTTTGGATGTACTAGAGACTATTAATGTTCCTGATGGATATTCAAGTAACATATCTAAATGGTTCAACAAAATAGAGTTGGAGCCAACGTTTTGAAGACTCATTATTATCACATCCTTTTGTATGAGTTGATTCCAATAGAAATCCTTCACATTTTTTCCAATATTGTAAGGGTGGATGTTATTCGGTTTTTTCCATTTGTTTAGAGATCTTTGTGATAAGAAAATTTCCAAGTAATTCTTGGAAAAAATGTTGGTAGATGCCTCATTAATTTTCTGTGAGTTAGAGAAAATATTTCCTCCATCAGTTTTCACATGCATTTTAAATCTGACTGCCCATATTCCAACTGAAATACTTCTCGGAGGACCTTTTTCTTTTCATTGGACGTATCCAACTGAATGAAATATGCACAAATTAAAGTACTATGTCCAAAATAGGAATCATCCCAAAGGTTCTATCATGAACTGTTACTTGGCTTAAGAATGTATGGATTTTTGTTCAATGTATTTGTCTGATCTTACTACAAGAATGAACAGACCAATGAGAAATAAAGAAGAATAGTATGAGAAAATTGAACCCAGTTTTCCATTACTTCTCCAAATAAGATGAATTCCTAGATCATATACATTGAAGACATTAATCCTAGAAGAGTGGAGATGGAACATCACATGGTTTTGTTAAAATATGATTTTTTTGGTGAAAAACATCAGGTAAGTTAATAGAATATATGTATATTCGTACATATATATATATGTTAAAATATTATTATTTTTATTTACAGGGAATATAAATAAATGATAAATATAAATAATCCTTCTTTATCTTTGAGAAGGAGGGAGAATTTTTATAGTAATGTGGTTTCTTCCTAGACAGTCCCCCAACCATCTTGTAAAGTACCCCCCCCCCCAACCCCCTAGACAGCCCCACCCCCCTGGAAACCCTATACCACCTTGGAAATCCCCCCAAACCTCTTGGAGAACCCCCTCCCCCCCACCCCCCCTGGACACCACCCCACCACTAGGACACACCCCCACCCCACCCCACCTGGACACCCCCACCCCAATGGACAACACCCCAACCCCCCAGGGACACCACAACCACCCCCTGCACACCCCCACCCACCCCCTAGACCACCTCATATCCCATTGGACAACACCCCCAACCCCCTAAACATCCCCCCTCCCCGGACACCCTCCCATCCCCCCCGGACACCCCCCACCCCTGGACACCCCTACCCCCTTGAACAGCCCCCAAAAACCCCTATAGTAGCCCCCTCCCCCCACCCTCCAGACCCCCCCCAGGACACCCCCACCCCCATGGACAGCCCCCCCACCCCCTGGATAGCCCCCCCCCCAACCCCATGGACAACCCCTACCACCAGGACCCCCCCACCCCCCTGGACCCCCCCAACCCCCTGGACAGCCCTCCACCCCTTGGACAACCCACCACCCCCAAGACACCCCTCTACCCCCTGGACACCCCTACCCCCCTTGGATAGGCATAAACCATTAGAGACACTACCCCATGTCACATTACCCCTTACTACATCATGGCATACCAAATTATCCAAAAATTAAAATCTCATCTGAATTTACCAATGCCTATGAACAACAATTCCATATTCCGAACCTGAAACATGATTTTCTTATATAGGGGTTATTACTTTCTGTATTCTAAAATTCAATTATATATGTGTTATAGAGAATTAAATATTGTATTTATTCAATTCATAATTTTGTATTTCATAGGGTAATTTCTCTGAATTCTGAATTGAATTCGTTATGTTTTAATTAACTTATAAATTATGTGTTAATGTTGTATGGGTTTACTTGTTGTATGTGTATACTTGTTGTAATAACCTAACTAATTATGTGTTAATTCATTATATGTGTATTGGGTAATTAAATTCAGATTTTCAGGTATGTGTGTATTGAGAATTGGTGGATGTTCATTATTATAGGTGCACCATGGGGGAGGAAAGCTTGTTGCTACCTGCAAGTGCATAAAGGTTATGCCGATGGTTTACAACTGTTGGCATATGTTTGAAAAGAAAACATATACCCAATAGTTTACATGAAACTATTGGTATATATATATATACCAACCGTTTACAAACTATTAGTATAGACTATATACATGACTTTCCCCCATTGTTTTGTGAAGAACCATTAGTGAAATTATTTTCCAACGTTTTGGACAACCATTTTTATAAACATGGATTTTGGTATTTCAAACGGTTTTTAAATAGTTGGTAAACATTTATACCAACAGTTTCTTGTAATCGTTGGTATATAATCAATTAAGATCCCATGTCCCCAGGACTCCACAACCAACGATTGGAAAACCATTAAAATTTCTTTTTACCAAATGATTTCCTAGACTTTTCGAACGGTTTGAAACTGTTGGTAAAGGCTAAGTTTCCACTAGTGATATTCATAGAGCTCATGTTTAGTCAAAAATATATTTGAGGTCGAGCTTATTACCAAGGTCTGTTCTGAGCTCTTGTATTATATCCTCATGAATCGACACATTCATGGCTACTCAGGAATTCCATATACGTCTTGTATATGA